>CAHIKZ030000584.1:935000-957500 GCA_903632075.3 Acanthosepion pharaonis
AAGCGTACCTTCCGATGCAAAAACTGTAGACCTGATTAACATGTACTGCCTTTCCCGTGAACATAGGTTCTCTTATCAGCGTTTCGTTTGCCTGCGTTCTATAAACAGAATTATTATCGCCATTGCACATAAGTAAAAAAGTGGAAATAAATGGGAATTGAGGTGTTGTAGTGAATTCGAGACACACTTAAGGATAACAAAAAAAAATTAAGAAAAAACCTTGATATAAGTTTATTTTTAAGTATGTCTTTAAAAGAAGACTGCTGTCTGGAACAAGTCATGTTTCTGAACTCAATATTTTAGCGGAAAGGAGAGGTATATTCGTGATGTTAGAAGCTTTCCTCTTTTTATACATAAAGGCTCGTTTTAATCGCTATTACATATTCTTGCTATTTAAGGACACTGCGAATGGAAAACAGTCAAATGATTACTGACTACTTTCATTTACTCAGCACATTTTCTCCCGCCGTGATCATCACTCCCCTGGATATCTCAGTTTTGGTTCATGTTGACATTCAAGGCAGAATAGTTCAATCTCTTGCTGCTTCATTTTGCTCCTCTCAGATGTAAAAGAGGCAAGGATACAAGGCAGCAGGTGGCTTGAATTCAGAGTTTTTATTCTCCTCGACTGACAATAACATAAGGTGGCTGTATGTTGCCCAGACTACATAACACCTCTCACGACAATGCCGACAAGATTCAAAGGAATACAGGGCATTACATTGCGGAACGTCTTTACAGCAGATTTATTAATAAATATTTTACACAAATGTAAATATCTATTTTTAAGAGGGCAAAAGTTTTTTGATCATTTTCTGGAACGAGTCTTCAAATTTTGTAGCAGACAACAAACATAGATATCTGAAATTTCAAAGACGGCAGTGTTTTCAAAATGGCGTCACTGACTGGTTAATAAATTCGAATATGGAAATTCCAACCTGGAGCAGAATTTGTGAACAAAAATGAGTAAATTTTGAGTTTTGGTGATATTGCTCAAATCTATTGAATTTTTCTACAATAATAACAGGGGGTCACACACACATTTATAAGTCTCTCTCTCTCTCTCTCTCTATCTATATATATATATATATATATATATATATATATATATATATATATATATATATGAATGTATGTAAATAAAACTGTTTTTTTTACAAAGTTTACCCTAACCGGGAAACCGTTATATTTCAGATGCGCTCAATAGACGATTCAAGAAAATGAAAGTTTAGTGATAATTAAAATGCTACGACGACTAACAATTTTCGCTACCGCATTTTCTACCAATTGAGTGATAGACAAACAATTGATATTTTCACTGCCTGAGAAAGCCTTTATTGGTAGAAGCCGCTGTAACGGAATAATATATATATATATATATATATATATATATATATATATATATATGCCATACGTTTATATGTTTTTTTTATAGATACAAATATTTAAGTAAATGCTCTGTTTATAATAAACAGTATTAACAACATTTACCGGCCGGGATGTCCGAGTAATTTTCATTGAATATATGAGTCCTCCGGCAGGAATCGAAGCTGTATCATATACGGAACCGACATATAGCCTGAGGTGCCGCGGAGGATCGTTTCGGTTAGCAATAACTATTTTACTGTTTTTAAACTACAATTCTCTATGATTTTCTCTCATACATTCATATCTGCTTGATGCGTATCCAAATGTAAATAAATGATGTCAGACATTATGAAATGGACAAAGTCCGACAATTATTTTAAGACGTTTTACTATACGTTCTTTTTATAGATACAATTTCTTTAAAAATAAAATATGTCTCAAAAAAATTGTCGGACTATTATATATATATATATATATATATATATATATATATGTGTGTGTGTGTGTATATATATATATATATAAAGAGAGATATAGATAGATAGATAGATAGATAGATAGATAGATAGATAGATAGATACCTCTATGCTTCAAAATTTAAATATATATATATATATATATATATATATATATATATATATATATATATATATATATAAATATATATATCGAGAAGGAGAGAAAATGAGGATGAGACATCAATACCGTATGCTGGGTGTCAATTTTGCAACAGGATCTTTAGAGCAACAACATATATATATATATATATATATATATATATATATATATATATATGTGTGTGTGTGTGTGTGTGTGTGTGTGTATATATGTATATATATATACATATGCAAATATATATATATATATGCATATAGTATATATATATATATATACACACACACGCACACACACACATATATATATATATATATATATATATATATATATATATATATATAAATGAAAATTGAAGTCATCATTCAGAGGCGACAGGTTGCTTTATGCTAGACGCAATCGTCAGGGCTGACGATTGTGGCTAGAATGAAACAGCCTGTCGCCTATGAGTGTTGATATCAATGTTCACTTTTATATTTATATTTACATACGCTCTATCTCTGATATCGAGCACTTCATACCATAAGTATACCACAACTTAAAATTTTATTTCTTCATATATATATATATATATATATATATATATAGAGAGAGAGAGAGAGATAGCTAGATAGATAGATAGATAGATAGATAGATAGATGTTGATATTATCCTGACACTTCGGGTCTGGTACTTCAGTTTGTGTGAATGGCTTCTTGACAAATATTCAAAGAATAATCGAAAAAGTTATCGGTCTTAACATGGCATATCGGCTTCATCAACTTCCCCCGCTCTCTTTAACGCGACTTCCCTCTGCCTTCTCTCTCAATATTTTCACAGTAATTGTTCAGATAAGCTTTCAAACTTGACGAATGTGAACGCAGTACTGAACTGACAGTCAGCTTTCATAATGTCACTGTTGTAATGGGTATATATAACTAGATTTTTGAAGTTGATACTTTCTTCTATGGCCTTTATCGCTTGTGTAACTCACTTCCTGCTTCCTGTTTTCCTATCAACTCCGTTCTTCAATAATTCGTATGCAGTGCAATCGCTCTCTTCTGTCTACAATTTATCCTATTCGTTTATTGACCTTACTCTTTCTTTTACTTTTAGTAACACCTTGCAGTCATTAAAGTTTAATATACACTTGTGTGAAAGGACCTTTGGTGAACAGCTTAAATTTAATCTTGATACATTTTGGGATTAGCGGTACACATTTCTCTATACATTTTTACGATCTGATCCGCTAACACTGTATGGGGAATTACAGAGAATTATAAACATCTTGATGTTGAAAAAGTTCATTCGAAAATTTAGGGCTTTTCTTGATTGAAAAAATTGTAAAATTTTCTACGAATATTAGGAGAAAATACGATACGTCAAAGTATGGATATAGTAATTAATGTTGTTGTCTTTGGTTCGTATAATTGTCTCAATTCTATATGGTATGGAAGAATATCCATATTTTCTCCATGGGAATTTTCCCATTTTTCTTGATAGTTATCCCAAATCTCATGGAGATTGCGTGTTTTTCAGTTCCCACAACAACAGTTCAATTATAATGAGACCATGGCATTGGGCTGGCCAGTTTACCAAACATTGAATGTCTTCATCCGCAAGAAACATTTTGTTGCACGTAATTCGTGGCACACTTCCCCATGCTAAAAAATATGCTCTTATTTCTAGTCTGGTAGAAGACTAAACCGTAATAAGCTAATCTTGTTTTCTTTGTTTAGGTTTTCTTCAAATTTTACCAATTTTCTTCTGATATCGCTTTTGATGCAAGCCCACACATTCACGGATGCACCATCAAATTTTATAGTCTTTGTTGTGTATCTTGCAAAATTTATTTCTCGCACTGGTCTTCTGACATATTCTCCTCCAATTTAATTTAAATCGGTTTTGCATTCAGCAATAAAAAATTTGATTATCTCTTTCCATCATCCAATGTTAGATTTTCCTTTTGGCCACTTCAATCTTATATTCCCATCTTTTTGTCTAATTATGTTTTCCTTTCTACTTACATAATACTATGGTCCGTGTATCGACTAAAACCTCGCTGTTAAATCTGCATTCATTCCTCACTTGTTTTGTTATGAATTTTCAATTGACTCCTGAGATTATCACAATCTTTCTTACATCTAATTTATCAAACCTATTACAGTTTCAACGAATCGAGTTGTAGCAAAAGTTCCTTGGATGCTTTAAGTACTGTTTCTCGAAATTTACAAATACATGTCTCTGTTTCGTTGGGTCATTTTCCCTTTCAAAATCACTATCTCCATCAGCAGAAATTTTAGCGATGATTTTAGTGTAAAAAAAAAGCTAATGTTACACTACAATGGCTTGTAAAGGACCCAACCTTGTTAATAGACCAATTGCTTCTTACATATTTACATATCATCACTACTTTATAATCCCAGATGTTTAGTTGATCCAATAATTTTACATGTCTTTTTTTTTTCAACGTTAACCTGCTTAAAGCGATGCGTCGTCACTTACACGGCACATACAACAACGCAAGAACGTATATCAAGCTAAAATACACTACTGATAAAAGTATACTAATAAAGAAACTTAATAAAATAAAGGATTATAATATATATATATATATATATATATATATATATATATATATATAAATATATATGTAAGCAAATATATGGATATGAATCCGACAGTATGGAGAAAATATATGGAAAAACAAAAATGCAAATATGCAAATATGCTGTTTTAATGTTGTTTCATTGTCGACGTCAAACGTTTCGGACTGGTAGACCTTCTTCAGGACATAGTTATTAAAACATAATTAACATTAGACGATATTCAACATCGCCGACGTGACGCCGATGTGACGCCGACGTGATCATATTGTGAAACGGAATTTGATTAGTCTTACTCTTATGTCTATCGTCTTTTCATGTTGACTTGAAACGTCTGACGTCGACATTGAAATAACATTAAAACAGCATATTTGTATATCCGGATTTTTGTTTTTCCATATATTTTTTTCTATATATATATATATATATATATATATATATATATATATATATATATCAAGAGAGAGGGGCAGATGTATAGATAGATATAACGAAACAAACACACGTAGTACCAGATATATATATATATTTTAGCGGGGGGGGGGTATTTCGTTTAGCGGCATATCAATCTCTATGGATTATTTAAGCCGAAATCTAAATATTTTAAATACAATTTTATGGCTTCAACTAAACATATTTTGGACTCAATTCTATGACTACAGATAAAATGTATTGTTGGTCATTTTGCTATAAAATGTATTGTTGGTAATTCTGTTATAAATAAATATTGCCGGTATTTTATATATATATATACATGTATTGCTTGTAAATTTAATATACATATGTGACTTTATCCTTTCATTATGTTTTCTTTTTATTTGTGGGTTTACTGTTTGCTGTCACCTTAACAGGTGTTACCATCCTGTGTCGGGGTGGATCTGCGAACAACTGCAATCAACAGAGTGTTTAAGACCTTGCTGCAGGATATAGTTTACTGTTATACCGAGGACCATGATTAGTAGAGAGAACACACTCGTCATAATATTTACACACGCGCGTGTGCGCACACACACAACCACACGCACACCAAGGCTGAGGGAAGTTGCATTATAGAGAGGGGGAGTGGGTGAATGCAAAATGCAGTGTGAAGACCGGTAACTTTTTCGATTATCCTTTGAATATTTGTAAAGAATCTCTTCACACAAAGCAGAAGTATCAGAACCGAATTGGCAAATATATATCTACATCTATATATCTATCTATCTATCTATCTATCTATCTATATATATATATATATATATATATATATATATATATATATATATGATGAACTATAGTTTTAGGGTGTGTTATACTTATGGGATAAAGTGTTCAATATCAGACGTAGAGCGTATATAAATATAAAAATGAACATTGAAATCAACACTCAGAAACGACAGTCTGTTTCATGCAAGACGCAAGCGCCAGGCCTGACTATTGCGCCTAGCATGTAACAGCCTGTCACCGCTGATTGTTGACTTCAATGTTCACTTTTTATATATATATATTATATAAATTACACACACACACACACACACACAACACACACACACACACATATATATATATATATATATATATATATATATATATATATTGGTCTAAAGATCACGTTGTAAAATTGATACCACGCATACAGTATTGATGTCTCATTCTCATTTTTTTCTCTCTCTCTCCCCATGTATATATATATATATATATATATATATATATATATATATATATATATATATATTGTGTTTGATCGGTAATCCATCTGCTATACATGTCTCTTTAAAGACAACTGACAAGGAAATGCGATTAGGTTTTATTTAATTTTTCTTTTCTGGACACAAAATATGTAAAACTCCCCAAATCTTCTGTATATACGAGCCCTTTCGTCTGTGATTTCAGACGTTATCAAGGTATTAATTTTATCTATGGCCTTAGAAAAACAAAAACCTCCCATTCTTAAACGTTCTAACAGAATTTAGCAATACCACATTGACCATTTCTTATATAAAAAACGCCAGCAGAAATCCTTGTCGCATTAATTTTAAGATTGTATGCACATTTAGATACATATAGTAGCTATAAAAATTCTTAAAGAGAGCTCGCAAGAATTCATGTATCGTTCCCTTTTTCTTAAAGAACTCAATAATATAAATCAGACGCTAGTTAACAATTTTTTCTTAACTATTTCATCGACCACCATATTAGATTATTTCTTTCTAAAGTAACTAATAACGATACGGGACTTAAAGATAAAATCAATAACATTAACATCGTATACAAAAACCAAATACATGTCAACTATAAGCAAGACGAATTTTTCTTAGAAATATCATAAAAAAGACGAATTGAAGAAGAAAATTAATGTAATTTTCTATTGCAAAAAATATTAATGGAGCAACCTAATCCTCAAAATATCAGCACACATACAAAATCAAAACTAACAAGAACTAAAATTATTTTCGGGTTCAAGTGTCTCTTATCCGACTGGGCTCCTGATCAACCAAACTCATAGATAATTACATTGGCCATACGACAATATGCCTATCTAGACGCATTACGTTACTCCTACCCGAAAATAGGTCAAGTAGGACGCGTTTAAACACATACATAAACCTACCAAACTCTACCGGAAATATACTAGTAGAAAATACAAGTATAATAGTCCAATCCACATTTATAAAAAGATTAAAATTAATGGGAGACTAATAATAAATAAGAGAAGCCAACACTCCATAACATTAAATACGAATACGGCCACAATGTGGTGGTCGTGTTCGGAAAATAAAATATCCATGTAACTTTAGACACAGAGATAAAGGACATAGATATAAATAAAGAATACACATCTAGTTTAAAATTATTATATAACTTTTGATACTGACTAAATTAATAGCCTGAAGCGTTCGGACATGTAGAACTTTTGAATAGTTTTTTTTGCACACTTTGTCCCCATGAAAGAAAACACTTGCACGAAAACAAGAAAAACGAAACAAAAAGCTTAATCGCAGAACATTGTCAGTCGTCTGTAAAAAGGAACAAATATATATATATATATATATATATATATATATATATATATATATATATATATATATATATATATATATATATATATATATATATATATATCTCTATAAACACACACATAGAAATATACATATATAGTTATATATTTATATATACACAAACATGTAAATACGTAAGTCTATATATCACGGATGAAAAATTTCAGCGATTCAAATATTTTATTTTAAGCTGATTTTCATTTTTCTTCAATCCATCTAATTCTGTGTTAAAAATTAATCCGAAAATTTAGAATCTTATATTGGAAATGTCAGATAATTTTGCAATTAAATATGTACTAGCTTGGGCAATAATTCTTCTAAGTAGACTCACACATGTAAACACACGTATATAATGAAAGTGGGTCAGTGTATATATATATATATATATATATATATATATGTGTGTGTGTATGTATGTATGTATTGAGACATTTTTTTAATGTTTATACGTTCTGTATGTATATATAAAGCAGCTAGTTGAAAGGAAAAGGCGCGCGAGTATTAATCACTGAAATAAATCTTAAATATCTATGTCTATACATATATATATATATATATATATATATATATATATATATATATATATATATAAATAGATAGATAGATAGATAGATAGATAGATAGTCTTCATGCGGTTCGTTTGACGTCTACTAAAGAGTACATTTTTAAAGAGGATATACGATACCCTTGAGGTTTTAAGTATTAGATAAGCACCTTTTTAATATGAAAGTCTTATCCGAATGTACTCTGGACAGGCTAGGTTGTTTGTTTGGCCTTCTACATCTAATAAATCCCATTTGATGCGACTTTCAATCATTTTTTTCTGAAAGAATTTATACATTCATGCAGAGAGACAGCTCCCAGTTTCTCCGCCTCCGAATTAAAACTAAATAAAAGATAAAACACAACACTTCCCCCAAAGATATTTAAGATTTATTTCAGTGATTAATTCTCCCGCACCCTTTCCTTTCAACTAGTTGGTTGATGATTTGGGCAAATGTTTCTGTTAGAATTGTATGATCAACGACTTGTCCTTGCATGGATTTGTCATTCGTACATCCCGGCTGTTGTTAGCAGTTGTTCATAATTACAAATTAACGGCCAATTCGCCATGCAGTCAATTACATTATCAATTACTATATTCTTAAATTTCGAAAAATAACGTCTATCATAATAAATAAGAAATAAAAACTGAAAAAAAAATGTTACAGGCGAAAAGATTAAACACGTTTGATCCTTTCGACATATCCTATAAAGACTGTCAGGTTTAGATTCATAAAATACCCGTATATTATTAGATGAACTACCATATACACATGTGCACTTACACACACAGATATAAACATATACAAATAAGCAGAGACGCAAGCAAACATTCGAACACACAAGACGTCTAAACGTGTGGTACTATAGAGGCTGGTCTGCTTTATTAGTAGTACTGAAGAGTAACTGTGGTTTTTAATGTGTATCCCATGAAAATGTTAAGGTGAATTTAACTAACAAGAATGAATATGTAGTAAAATTAACAAAAAAAAAAAAAAAACAAAAACAAAAAACAAAACATACACAAGCCTCTCTGTTGGTAAATAGTCATCGAGATAGTCTTGTAAAACCAAGGCAGTTATGTCTATTCTCACTCGAAGTTTTATATTAAATTTGGCATCAAATAGCAAAAATATACACAGCACACTTTCTCCTCACCATATATATATATATATATATATATATATATATATATATATTCTCACGCAAACAAACACACACACACATGCAACTAAATATATACATATATATATATATATATATATATTTAGTTGCATTGATGTTAGTGGGTCTGATTGCGATAATCTCAAGGTCGTGAAACCCAGGCTCACACACTCACATCAATGCAACTAATAATGTTAATTTATCAATGATATTGAGCGTTTACTAATAAGTACCATATATATATATATATATATATATATATATATATATATATGATATACATACATAAATACATGCATGTATATATATATATATATATATTTAATTGATACATCGAGTTTGATAGAAACCTCAACAGAATGCAGTAAGCACTGGACCGCCGTTTCGTCCTATATTTGGGACTCATCAGCAGTGCGCATCCACTAACGAGAATTGAAACTGACAGTTAAGTTGCCAAGCAAACATCATACCAGCTGTCCTACTGGGCCTCGCTGACGAAGAGGTTGCAAATCAGACTCAATATAGCGCCGCTCGCTCAAATATTCCTTGGTGGAACCATACTGCTTTCTCTGTAACCATAGGTCTCTGCCCCCTGGAGTCACGACTACTCTCACCAAGCCGCTCACTCTGGAGCATTAGAAGCTGGTTCAAGCGATGATATACACAGATAGTAATTATTAGGAGGATTTGATAATTATATTCAATTAATTCATCGAGTCTGATAGAAGCCTCAACAGAATGCAGAAAGCACTAGACGGCCGTTTCGTCCTATATTTGGGACTCATCAGCAGTGCGCATCCACAACTGAGAATTGAAACCATGACAGTCGGTTGTGGATAGTAAATATAATTATCAAATCCTCCTAATAATTACTATATATATATATATATATATATATATATATATATATGCTTCCGGAAATCCGGTTGATCTCTCGAGAGAAAGGTGGTTTTAAAAGAGTATCTCCTACTGCTCTTAAGCATTCCTCTTCAAGTACGATTTGAGTTTCTTCTCCTATGATTTTCTAAGTGCAGGGAGTATTGGACTCACTATTCAGGTGTAACTAACCTAGCGAGTTAATCTTTCTAACCATTACACCACATCAAGGTGCCCTCCATGATTTTCTAAACGAAGCTTTGATGTATCACAAGGCCGAACGTATCGAACTCTCTATTCCGTCGTAACTAACTTAGTGAGATAGGCTTGGTAACCATTACGATACGTCGAAGTGCCCTAACTCAGAAGCAACCCCGGTGACACAGAGAACGAATAAATTTCTCCTTCTGCTTGAACAAAATCGTTTGAAAAAGCTTGATATGAAGTTAAGTATGTCGCGATCCAACTTGCGGTTGGAGACCCGGATTGTACAGCACGTACTCACTCATATAAGGTAGGAAGGATTCACTGACAGTAGTCACTTGACTTACTCAGTAATCAATTGGACTATATTTGAGGAAAAACCCTGGTTTTACATCGGATTATTATGACAAAGACTTTTGGTTACTGCACAAATTTCGATCCATCAAACATTTACGATTTTTAGAATTTTCGTGCAGTCAAATGAATTTTCTTCGTACTCTTTCTCGCGTGCTTGGGTTATGAGTACAAGATTTTCTCTTTTATACTCACTAGGAGCTTATTTTCACCGATTTATTTTTTTAGCAACAAATTTATTTTAGTTATGTCTCCTTATTTACAAACCCCATACACTTGTCCATTTCACCATTTACGATTAATATTTTTTGTATGTTTGAGTTTTTTCAAACGCATCTTTCTGGAAAAGAGTTATAATGTTATATATATATATATATATATATATATATATATATATAGATAGATAGATAGATAGATAGATAGATAGATAGATACACCTAGTAAGCCGGAAAAACCTACCTAGGTTTCACCTAAACGGATCTTCAGGGAAAGTAAGGCCTCTGCTCTACGGTTGTATTGAGCGCTTTTGTTAGTTCGTTGTTTACTCGTATCGGGGTTTTTTCTTTGGGCTTCAGACCTGTATCTGTACGATTTGGTTGTCGGCAGAAGTTCATGTTTGTAGCTCTTTCTTTTTTTAAAACCTTTTTTTTCCCTCGAGATTGATTTGATTATTAGCAAATCAAAAATTCGAGGATTTTTCGAAACGAGTCTAGTTGTAATTATAATTATATATATATATATATATATATATATATATATATATATATATATATATATGAAAGACTGGACTACCCCGTTGTTTCTGATGTATGAGAATTCAACACAACATTCTGCTTTTCATGTCCTACTTGTATTTGTATCGTTGATAACTTAAGAAGCCAGCTTGAGGCCCACGCAGCAATAAGTGTCTCATATGTGGGCTGTTCTGGTAACATAAAGAGGTCTTATGCATAGGGGTTCCTGTTTAATGCATGATTGGAAGGCGATATCAATAGTTCCGACAGAGTGATTTGAGTTACATAAGAGCTTAGCAAGAAAGGGGAGATGAGGCAAGACATAAATCCAAGAGAGAAGCATTTTCCTCGGTTTGGCTTGGGGAAACGAGTAGGAAATCCACGATTTGGTTGAGAGATTAGGCAATGAAACAATTTAACCTCTGTATACCGGTAACATCAATAGTTTTAAAGTGTTTCAGCCAATTACATGAGCATTAAAGTCACTGAAAAAGAAGATGTTCACAGATTGATGCAGAGAATTTGCCTTTTCTATAATGTCAGCTACAGCGTCTAATATACTAATGTCATGGTAAAGGAAAAAAGGAGAGCTGACAGAATATTAGCAACAAAAGTGGGAAACACATGGAAGTGTAGTTAGCGGCCTCAAGATAAAATTCCTTGGCCATGGGAAGATTATCCTGGTTGTAAGCACCAAGTTCATGCATATGAATGTTCCAATCTTTTCAGCATAGTGGACGATAACCTGGAACTATGAATTCATTGGTAACTTCAAATAGAATCGAGCTCTCCTAGCTACTGACATCTTTCATATAGCAAAGACGTTTAAATTTACCTTTCATGCTTCTGTGCGACGACAGCATGGGGTAGAATTTCTGACTGATGCCAAGTCTAGTCACACTGATGTTCTGTGATACATCGAAACATTCTGTCTGTGGATAACTATATATATATATATATATATATATATATATATATATATATATATATATATATAAGTGAACATAAAGTCAACACTTTAGGCGACAGTCTGTTTATGCATATGTACAATCGACGATTGCATATAGCATGAAACAGACTGTCGCCTCTAAGTGTTGACTTCTATGTTCACTTTTATATTTACACGCTCTATCTCTGATATTGAGCACTTTATTCCATAAATATAGCACACCTTAAGACTATATTTCTTTTTTATATATATATATATATATATATATATATATATATATATATATATAAAGCATGTATTTATGTATGTATTGTGTATTTGGGTAGCAGTCCTTTCTGTATACAAGTTTCCTCAAATACGACTGATGATTTACTGTGATTAAGCTTTTTTATTTAATTTTGCATGTTATCATAAAAGTGTTCTGTTGCCTGGACACAAAGTGTGTAAAACTTGTCCAAAAATCCAATATGTTGGCGTTTCCTTTTTTATTTATTAATGTTTCTATTATTTCAATCATTTTTTTAAAATGGGGATGAGGCTATTATGCTTGTAATTTATGTGTTTGTTTTGATCAGGAACGAACGCAAGAGAAATTAAACAAAATGCTTTATCGTTGTAACTTGTCAGACATCTTTAATGAAACTTTCATATACACACCAATATACATACATACATATGTGCCTATACGTGTGTGCGTGCGTGCATGTGTGGCACGTTTTGATAATTCAGGACTTCCTCGAATGAAACAAAAAATGAAATGATTTGTATAGATTTTTCTTCCAAAAAACACGCATGCGTAGTGGACACATGAAAATGTTGATGCTTCTATTAAGAAAGATGAAATTCGTACGTACTACAATTAGTCATATACATAGACAATCTTTACGATATTTTGCATCTCTGCTGAAGAAGCAATTTTTGTTTAATCATCAAATGTATTAGGAATTTTAACACAAGTGTACAAAGTAAAATTGGACACACATCCGTGAACTGTATTCCATCTAATATTATAACCGTTATTTGCTATGAGTTCCATCAGTCATTTGGAATGGCTTGAAACAAATTTACCGATATAATTAACTCCGTTTACACTTCTGTTAAATCACCATACAATTTCTGATGTGTTTTCGGTATTTCACTGATGAACTATCATTTTTATATGCTTCCATATATTTCCTATGGGTTTTATGTCAGGCGCCTGAATTGATCTTTCTAAATCACTTATTTTATTTGTCTTTAACCATTCTCTCGTTTTTACTGTAATATGTTTTGTGTCATTATCATGTTGAAACACCCAACTCTTCCCCGGTATTTCCCAATACATATAACTTCCTATTGTTCGGTCAATGATATGGGATACTCCTATACACCTAGAGAGAAAACAATCTCAAATTACTACATTTTCACCACAATTTTATTTTATATTTTTTACTGTTGGGATGGTGTTTCGAGTGCTATACACGATGCGATTTTTTTTTTTTTATCTCGGCTTGATTTGAACCTTTTCTAAATTAAGTCTTTACTTTAATTTATGTCTCGTCTAGCAATATTATTTTTTGCAGAATTATAAAAAATCCTTGACATGATGATGAGCAAAGCGTGTTTCACCGTAGTAATAAATAAGCTTGCTTTTTTAATACTCAACATTTATTTTTCCAACCTTTTCTAAAGTTATTTAAGCTTAGTGATCCCTGTAGATTTACAATGTTCTTTTGGTATTTGCCTACGCATTCCATTTGACAATTCATACTTTCCTAAGACATGCCACCAAAGAAAAGAACTTGCCTAGGTCCGCCATGCAAATAAGAAATAACGAATCATCTTTAGAAAGTTCAGTTCACCTGTTTCAAAATGCTTCTCAGAATGTTTCAATCAGATCCACTGAGTCCAAAGATCAACATAGTCATCAGCTTTCCAGAAGAGCATACCTGAATTCTTCTGAGCACGAGGCTGAAAATAATGATCAAAGACTCTATGGCTGAGGAGAAATGCCTCGTCAACTGCTGCTGCACGAGAGTCTGAAACAAGTTTGAGAATGCAAAAACGTCCATTTCTAGGGCCACCCCACCATTCAAATTGTTACCCCACCCTGCCATTTGAGGATGTGTTTCAGTTCCACCCTATTGTTGTTACTAATATTGATTTTCAGGTGGGATGACTTTAAACTGAAACTGCTTCAATTAAACGGCAAAAAATCACTGAACTTCAGAAGATGAGTTTTCTTGTATTAATCGGGGACTGCAGTTCTACATGGAGGGAACACATTCGAATTATATCTTTCCTCACACTTTTGTCTCACTGTTTTTCTGAAGTTCTCTCCGGCTAGTAAATTGGTTTCGGGTTATTTCCCTATAAATAGATGTAACGACACTTTTACTTAATTTACGATGATGTCCCGTTTGAGGAAAGTTTGTTGTTATGCTATATTGCTTCCGATTTTGGATGATAGATCTTATCGAGCTAATGTTGATATTAAGTTCATTGAAGATCATTCAATATACGATTCCAGGAATATGATGGTAATTTATCACTCTACGAAATACTTGAGAGAGCATCTTTGCCATTTCCATTGTGAAGCGATTTGCACATGTCAACCAGAAATTCATTATTCAATTAAAGTACACATAAAACCATAATAATGTCGATCTTTCTTTGTGCGTGGTGTGTACTGGTTAATTAAATAGACATGAAAAGTAATAATTTCAATATAATTAATTTCCAATTCTATCAAAATTTTTGGAGTAATTTAAAAGTTCAGAATGTGTCCCAAATTCTTGCGTACAGCATGGATCATTAATATGAATATAAATCGTGCATAGACAAATAATTCATTATTCCTTTTTTATATCTGTTTATTTCTGGTTTCGTGATTGAATATCCTAAAAATGGAATATGTTCAACTTAAGATTTAGGTTTGTAGACGTTTTATATATTATGGATTCATAACAAAAATCAAAATTTTCATGTCGTATCTATTTTTTTTTTTCTTTCTTGTGATTTCCTGTAAATATAAGACGCTCTCTTCAGAAGGTATTTTGTTGACTTATGAATAATACACACCCATATATATATATATATATATATATATATATATATATATATATATATATATATATGCATATCTAAAACAAAGGAAAGAGAGTAGTTAAATGAAAAAAATCACTATATTCACTGAGAAATCTAAATAGACATTCTAAAAAATATCAACACAACAAATATACATGTAAGCTGAACTTGAGTCTAAAGATATTAATTTCCAATCTATCTATCTATTATTCTCTCTCTCTCTCTCTCTCTCTCTCTCTCTCTCTCTTAGGTGTTTGGTTCAATAACCATAAAAAAACCATCAGATACAATATTTCTGTTGATGCACAATTCAACCAACTATATCATGGCGTCGATGTCATCAGTTGCGTGCTTTTAGCGGATTCATTCAACACACCGAAAACAAAGACGCACTGCGAAGTTGAATTTACTTTTTTTAATTTTTTTAATTTGAATTTTATTTGTTAAATAATTTAATTCAAACATTAAGAGATTAAAGAGTGACTTTGGTTTACTCAGAGAGCATATTTTCCACAGGGAGGCCTCGAACCGACAACATTCCTAGGAATTTCTTTCTTTATTCCTCGTGTTCGAAAATTCCAGCATTTAAATCTGTCTCTTCTTGCTTCAATTCAGTCAAAAGTTTAATATAAAATAAATATCAATTTTATTGACGATATTGGTATAATTTTATTCTTGAAATTTTAATAACCGGCCTATTAAATCTGGATATCAGATATCTATCTATCGATATGTGTATGTATGTAATGTACATATATATATATATATATATATATATATGAAAAGTGTATATAAATATAAATAAATATATATATGTATAATTATTTATACATTATATGCGCGCTACTTATAAGAAAGCGCTCAATATCAGAGATAGAGCGAACATATTTGGATGGATAGATGTGAGTTTGTGACCCTGGGTTTCACGCTTTAGCTATCGTCAGAAAGCGTGAATCCCAGGGTCACAAACTCACATATGTCCAAATATATATATAAATATATATATATATATATATATATATATGTATGTATATCCGTGTGTGTGCGTGTGCATGTCTGTGTGTAATTATATAAAGAACAAATATTCTTTAGTTCATTACGTGTCACGTAGGTGAAATTTATGGCTTTCCGAATTCAAGCTGAGGCAACCCGTCATTTAGAAGTTTCGAGAAATGAAAGGATTCCAAGCCTACCTAAAATAAAACATAAATATTGCTTTATTTATGTAAATGTATAATAATTCTCTGTGGGATTCAGATGATAATATATATATATATATATATATATATATATATATATATACATATATTTGTGACTGCGTTTCTATGTGCATGTGTGTGTGTGTAAGTGAATTTTTGTGTGTGCACATATGTGCTTCTGTGTCTGTGTCTGTGTGTGTGTGTGTGTGTGTGTGTGTGTGTGCCAGAACACAATATGTTTGGCGATTTTACCTATGTTGATTTGAGAACGCTGTCATGTAATACACATGTTTTAGATAAACATTCGTTAGATTATATGAAAATGGGTCAGTAAACATTGGTGATGTAAAATTGTTTTTTGGCGAGTGTTTGCAGTTGATAATATAATTACTAGAAATCCTTCAGGTGTGAAGAATTATGTTCTATTTTCTTAGGGTGGCATTTGCAAAAATCACAGATTTTGCAGTTTCTTTCCTAACTATTACGAACAAGTATAAATATTTGTCCAAATGTAATTCCCATTTAGGTTCGGAGATAAGAGTTTTAAGATTACGTCATGACCCGCCGATATAAGAAATTTATTTGATAAGTACCGGCATCTGACTGCTATTCGGTTTATTTTTCTTCACAATTAAATCTCCGATCCTAGTATTATGGATCACTAATTTCTTTAAAATTTTGTGAAAAAAAAAAGAGTTAGAGGGTAGTGTTGTGAATCCTGTGATGCTGATGTTAGAAGTAATATCAGTGCCGTATTGATCTGTATTACATTTCTATTCGTTATATATATATATAT
This sequence comes from Acanthosepion pharaonis, assembly GCA_903632075.3. NCBI lineage: Eukaryota > Metazoa > Mollusca > Cephalopoda > Sepiida > Sepiidae > Acanthosepion > Acanthosepion pharaonis. Next base: position 952,492 of record CAHIKZ030000584.1, read on the forward strand.
ATATATATATATATATATATATATATATATATATATATACTATAAAAAAGAGGAAAATATATTACCCTTCCGTGTTTCAAACATGAAATCTTGTCAAGTTGGTATGAAAATTATAACATAATATTCATTGCTTAAATAACTGACGAGACATGACGCTTCAAACGCCGGTAGTACAGAAGGGTAAAATATTTTCATATTTTTATAGTATTAACCTGATCTACAAGTTCAGTTTTCTGAAAGGGTCATTCAGCACTTTTTGATATGTCCGTCCTAGGAACACTAATTAGCCGGCCTATTTTACATGTATTTTGTATTCGGGTGGACAGTTTTTAATTAATTTATTTGGATTGATTATTTTTAATTGTTTTTGCTTATTTATGTATATTTTTATTACTTCTAACGGTTATTTTAGCGGGGGCAATTTGTTAATATCGTCATTCATTTATTTATTTGGATTAATTTTTATTAGATTTTATTTACTTACTTATTTTTTATTTTGTATATTTTGCATATTCTGCTCCTGATAAACAGTAGAGCATTTTCACTACATTTATAATACTTTATGGACATTGAAAAATTTAGGCTCGACAACTCCCTTAAAAACATACCCATCCCATCCCCATCTACGTAAATTAATTGAAAAAACATAAAGCTTTATAAAACGATTAAGATGGCAAGCCCATTTCTTTTTAAACCTGGACCTCCAAAATAACACTACACTCAAGTGAAAATACGGCTTTAACATTAAAATGTCCCCCGCAGCAAAAAGAATGAGACGACTTCGAGAAAGACTTAACTGACCTAGTTAGAAACATAAAATTCCAAAAAAAAGAAGATGCATTACAAAAAAAAAAAAAAGCTAAAAGTAGATATAACTGAAATAAACAATTCAACACATGTATTTATCGCAGCGGACCAAACAAGAAATATATATGAACTAAACCCTCCTACACGCAACAAATTACTGAAGGGCAACATAACCAAAACATACAAAAAAACACCGGAAACAATAGAACACGATATCAATAAAGAAGCTGTAGTAATCGCCCAAAAAGTAGACCTCGACGACCGAATAAGTTGCATCAGTAAAGCGCAAGCGTTTATCACATTAAAAAACCACAAAGAAAATTTCAAAACCAAACGCAGACTCATAAACCCAACTAAAAGTGAACTAGGTAAAATAAGTAAAACGATACTAGAAAGAATTAATTCTGAACTAAGGAAGAAGTTACCATTAAACCAATGGAAAAACACAAAAGCAACTATTGACTGGTTTCACAACATAAATAACAAATATAATTACCAGTATATACAATTAGTCATAAAAGAATTGTACCCTTCCATAACAGAAGCCATGCCAGATAAGAACATCACGTTAGACCAGGAACAAATAACAATAAATAGAAACGAAATTGATATAAACACTCCCGTAAATCACTACTATTCCAAAATGAAACGCATGGATAAAAATAAGGGATCTTTGACACTACAATGGGAAGCTTTGACGGTCCAATTTATGCGAAATCATAGGTATATATTTACTACATGAACTCAGAGAAATAATAGATAAAAATAATACAGGACTCTACAGGGACGAGGGTCTCATAATCTTAAGAAACTGCAACAAACAAAACACATACAAAACTAGAAAAGTAATAATAAAGATTTTTAAAATAATGGATTTGACATAGCAATAAAAACTAACCTAAACGAAGTAGATTTTCTAGATGTTACCTTCAACCTAAGAAAAGGCACATATAAACCATACAGAAAACACAATGATAAACCACTGTACATACACACATCCTTCAATCACAGACTTTCGATAATCAAACAGATACCGAAATCGAGTAACCGCATGATCTCCGACAATTCTTGCAATAAAACCATATTTAATGAAGCTAAGAAAGACTACGAAACAGCTCTAAAAAGTAGTAGATTCCCGCCAACACTCACATACTCACCACAGAGCACAAGAAAGACCAACAGGAAAAGAGATATCATATGGTTCAAGCCACCGTACAGCAAAAACGTAAAAACAACGTAGGTAAAATATATACATACATGCATACATACACCCTAAGCTCTCGTTGATCATAAGTAGTTTAATGAATATATCTACAAGCACATCTTACAAACAACCAAATTACAACTATCAACACGAGATAAATGTTGCGCGCGTACCCCCGACAGACACAAGGAAAACTCATACAATTATTTTATTTCGAAAGTGCTAAATTTCTGAGGGAAGATTGATCAATATCGGAGTTAGAACGACCAAGAAGCAGGCAGTCGCCATTCGCCATGCAGAGTCAAATCACTATATTATCTCTCAATCACACTCTCCCTCACTCACACACACACACACACACACACACACACACACACACACACACACACACACACACATATATATATATATATATATATATATATATATATATATATATATATATAATATTATAATGTATAATAATTAATATATTATAATGCATAATATTATATATAATATTACATTATAATATATAATATTATATATAATGTATATATAATATTATAACATATTTATTATAATATTTTATAATAAAACATTTTAAATCACTACACGAATACTTTCATGATGCAATGCTATGATTGTACTTCCTCAGGTGATGATTGGTAACTGTTAATAAAACATGATATTTTACTGAAATTTAAAACAAATCGTTACATCTTTTCCAAAAGTTAAACCGGGGAGTATAAGGTCAGAATCGAAAATATACTTGTGGGTATGTTTCGATTAACCAATTAAATGTCATATCTTTGCTAAATAAAAAAATAAGGTCAGAGGGGGAAGGTGGGTGAGTTATGTTTTCATGTCATATATATATATAATTTATGTCGCACTACGAGTGCAACATACAACACATGTAACCTAAGCTACATTCAGCACGGCTTTGCCATCGGAGACAAAACTGGTAAGACAAACAGTGGGATTAAAAACAAGACCTGTTAAAATGCGTATGAATCATGTGGGATAAAAGTGTATTTGGCGCAAATAGACAGACTCGGATCTGTAGCTATGTATTTTCGGGATTTCAAGTCCGACTGTTTAGCGGAAGGCATGGCAGAAAACATATAACGCCAACTATTAGCATTTAAAGCGACACTCAGAGCAGAAAGAAAAAAAATATAACGAATTCTTACTCGTAACTGGTGTAATACTACGGTTCCAATCGTTTGTCTCAAATTTCAGCAAAGAAAAATATAAACTATATTTTCTCTAAAAGTAATTCTCCTTGTAGAAGTAACGATAGAAAATCAAGAGTTAAGACTCTATTAACAGTTTCAGTAACACGTCCAGTCAGCTTCAAAAGAGAGCGCAAGTCCATACTTTTCCACGAAATGAATAAACACAAACTAAAATCCTCGTAGCTATTTATTTAAAAATATATTGAAAGCAAACCTGAATAAAATTAATTACGAATACGCCACAAACATTTTAAAATGTGCATAATAGATAGTCTTTAAATGTTAGTACTTGTCATTAATTGTTTTTACATTATATAGCAACTACTAAAACCGGGTATTTTTCTACATCATACATAGTTATCTCCCATTGATCGGTGTCTGTCAACCAGCCATGGCATTACGTTCAGAACTCCACATATAAAAATGGTAATCTCCGGATGACCGCAACAATTTTTGTCCCTCACAGCCATGAAAACTTAATACTTACTCTATATTTAACCATACCCTGATGGTGACATTCAGCTATGTCAAAAGTACTCGGAATAAATACAATATGAGCCAACACAGTGTTTCCCTATCGTCTTTTAACAACAGCACAAAAAAGCTTATTCGCGAATATGAAAGGATCTTATCGAAAATAAGTAGCCAGAACCTGTCTAAATTATTTACCGAAAGCTGTCTATATATATATATATATATATATATATATATATATATATATATATATATATAAATGACAATAGGAAAACTGTAATTGTTGCCTTTTTCATCAACAAAATTTCTAAGAAAGTTTTTCTTGTTTTTATATGAATTGGCGGATGTTAGTTGTTTCCTGTATATTCTAACTATATCTGTGTGAATTTATTTTGTTTTCCATGAAGACAAATATGAAAATTTCTCATAGTTAAATGTAGAAAAGTCAATATTTATAAATATATATCACAATAGCAAAACTGAAATAGTTGCGTTGTTGAAAAAGGCAACTATTACAGTTTTCCTATTGTCATTTATATTTATAAATATTGTCTTTTTCTACATGTTAAATCTGAGAAATTTTCATATATATATATATATATATATATATATATATATATATATATATATATATATATATTTATATATATATATATATATTAGTAGACGTTTTGGCTATATTGATGTCGGATTTTCTCGCCTTGTTTAAAAGGAAACTGAAAATTCTGACTTTAAAATATTCTCTTTCTGCTTCAATTTAGTCGAAATGACCAAGATATATATATATATATAAATATATATATATATATATATATATATATATATATATGTGTATGTGTGTGTGTGTGTGTGTGTGTGTGTGTATATATATATATATATATATATATATATATAATATCATTTATTCTTTTTCGTTCATTACAATGAATATGTATTCAAGATGTCTGACGAACTATTTACAAGATGAAATGCATTCTCGTACCACGTGCTAAAAGAGTTAAAGATATCTCATATGAGAACCAACAAAGTGGAGTGTAAATCCTTGTTGTTGCATGGAATGCACATTCGCCGATAACTTGAAGAATGGATAAATCCATATTGGCCGATACCCAATTGTGATTAGCTTCTGGTTTCAGGGGCATGTAATCTTGCCGTCTGTTTTTGTGTGCGTGTGCTTGCCTCACATATCATGCTGGCTTCCAATATGGAATGACAGCTTGGCACCGATCTTTCTCTATTTCAGAGATGACAGGCCCTGGCCGTTATCTGTGAATGACAAGTGACTTCTTATTGGCTTTTTGTAT
>CAHIKZ030000584.1:962500-965000 GCA_903632075.3 Acanthosepion pharaonis
TATATATATATATATATATATATATATATATATATATATTTAATAAGTTGTATGGATGTGATTTGTGTCCCTGGGTTTCACGTATTTGGAATCATCAGACAAACTGGTTTATATTTTAAAGTTTGATTTATTCATACTTGTTCGACTATGTTTGGCGACGGGAGGGGGGAATCTACTTGTGTATTTGTTTAGGATGATCACAAAAGCGTGGAACCCAGGATCACAAACTCATATATATCCAAATTATTATGTTAGTACTATCACTCACATTGAGCGCTTCCTACTAAGTACCGCACATATAAAATAAAATGCTATCGAATTAATTCTATTGAGCTCTCGGAGAGGAAGGGGTGATTTTATAAACAGAGGCTGCTGCTACTAATGCAATTCTCTTCTACTCGAATCGATCTCTCCTATCTACTAACGTCTTTCGCATAGTAAAAATGTTAACATTTCCTTTCGGATCAGCCGTGCGACGATAGCTTGGGCGTAGAATCTCTGACTGATGTCAAATCGGTCGGGTTTCAATACTGGGTTGAAGCAATCGGATGCCCAGTCACACTGATGAGCTGTGCAGCACTCTGTCAGTGGATGCTTCTCTCTCTCTCTCTATATATATATATATATATACTTGCACACACGATATGTATCTCTCTCTCTCTATATATATATATAGGGGATGATAATACACAATTTTTATATGCCAAGAACAGTTTTTAGAAATATTATGATAAAGTGTGAATGTTTTTGTGTGATGAGTTTTGTCACTTACGAAAAAAAATGAATGTGTTTTGGGTAAATAATGTAGCATTTTATATGTAGATTTTTTTTCTGTTTGTTTCCATCATCTTTGTTATTAAATATCACAAATTTTAATAGTTTAATATCTGCCAAAATGGTGAACCCATGTACGAACATGAACACACTTTTACTGTTGATAAACTTGCGATAAATAAACTTTCTAAATATTTTACTCTGAGTGAATTTTTTTCTTCTTTAATTAAAGTAGCTTATTTTATGTCAAACTTGTGTTTAGTCTCGCTATGCTATGCAACTAATACGTACTTCTGGTAGGATATATATATAGTGATTATTACTATACCGAAATAATGGGCAACTGAGTGAAGTTTGAACTCACTACTCTTTCAAACTGATCGGATTTCAGCTTAGTAATTTGAAAATAAGGGAACTAGAAAAAATTGATGACTACAAATAGAACAAAAAAAAAATTCTGCTGACCTGTAATACTTTACGATCTAGATTATCCCCAGCTATCACCTGTAAATACAGGAATAAACATCTCAGCGCAACTCATTACAATGGAAAAGGATTGAATATATTCTCGACTAGGGGGACTGTTCTAGCCTTTTCGATTTTATGCCCGCTAGTATGGAGTAATGGATTGTGGCTAGGATTGAGGAATCGCAGAGCCGAGTTCGAATTCAAGTCGAATCCATTACATGTATCCTCTTCTTCTCCACCACGAGCTATGGATAAATATCAGAACAGACCTAGTTCTGTAGCATTTTATGGATACCGCAGAAAAAAATGGCAACCTACTGTGGGAAAAAATCTGCCTCGTCAGGAATCGGAGAGCCGAGTTCGAATTCCAGTACATTCACTTACGTACTAATACCCTTGGGAAAGCTATGAATCCTCTTCTTCTCCCCCCACCCCATCTATGGCTATATAGAAGAACAGACCTAGTTCTGTAGCCTTGATGGCTAACGCAGAAAAAATGGCAACCTGCTGCGGGAAAATATCTGCCTCATCAGTTATGTATCGAAAGGTACGTGATCACCTACGCGTGTATCATGCATGACACTGAACTGACTAGTATAAACAGGTTTGGCATAAGCTAAGCCGGTGATAAAAAAAAAAAGCCCAAACAAGAATAATTCTAAGTATATTATGGTGATTTTCTAAGCCTAACCTAGATGTGGAACAAGGCTAAAATTATGGGGGACTTTGTGAGGATCGAATTCACTATTCAGATCCAGGTGCCTAAAGGGATTTATAAAGCATAGATTAGTTAAGGACACATGACACGTTGGTTAGTTACAGTGACAGAATGCAAAGATCGTGAATTCAATACCCATTTAAGGCAGTGGAGAACTTTCAGAGAGAAAATTAACAGGAGATAACTGATAACTGACATCCATTAACCATGGCACGTGGAACTAGAACAGTCTACCCCAGTGTGCGTAATAAAGGGTTCAGTTCGACATTCCAACCACCTGAAGAAGGTCGGAACGTACAACGGCCGGCCGAAACGATGTGGATAAATATGGCGACAAAGATGAGGACAATAGTTCGAATAATGTAAATAATGTAGGATTTAATATTTTATATATATATATATATATATATATATATATATATATATATATATATATATTAGTATAAGTTCTCCTTTAAAATTTCTGGTGGCCAATCGACATAACGTGTTACGTTAAGGGGTAGTTTATACAGATAGGAGGGAAGATAACTATGGACTTGA
>CAHIKZ030000584.1:970000-977500 GCA_903632075.3 Acanthosepion pharaonis
ATTGACAAAGATTTCCCTAAAAACAGCAAATTATGAAAAAGATATCAGTAAAAATACAATAAAAATAATCAAAACTACATAAATCACATGGAGTAGAATACATAGAAAAATAGAGAAATTCTCTAACAAAATCAATAACAATAACAACAAAAATAGCAATAACAAATCAAATGTGACTGTCAAAAAAACCATTGCCCACTTAACAACAAATGTTTAATCAATAATATAATTTACAAATCTACCGTATCTAGTAATATTAATGTAGAAGAAAATGTTTAAACAGACAAAAAACCTTAAAATATAAATATTATAAACTGAAAAATTCTTTGATAGAATAAATACGCCAACACCACCTTTTCAAAATACATATGAACTCAAAAAGTAAACAACATCCCCACCAATTTCAAATGGCAAATTATAAAAACGTCTACCCCTTACAGCATTAACAGCAAAAACTGTAAATTATGCTTAGAGGAAATATTACAAAAGTTAATTTTATAAACCAAATGAAACCATCAGAAATGTTTTAAAAAAATGAAATAATGGATAAATTTAGACATATAAACAACTATACACGTTACCATTTAAAAATTACTTAAAAATACTTAAACCAAAAAAATATAAAAGAATGAAAACACCTATAATTTATGAAAACATCAGAATATTGCAGAAAAAAATACGCTAAAAATGTGTCCCGTCTATGTGACTGGATATGACATTGTTTTGAAACTCAGAGTCGGAAGAGAGAAATGAAGGAAAATAAAAGAATGAGAGACTAAAGAAAAATGAAAATATGAAAAGGAGAAATAACCACTACATGCGTGACGTGTGTATATTCACACACGTATAGGCGTATACATATACACATGCTAACATATACACACATACACACGAAGAAAATAAGAAATAAAATAAAGAATCAAATAAAATCTGCATAAATTATTTTTCATTTAAATAAAAAAATAACGAAGATCAGAAAATTTATTGATACCTGCTGTCGAGTGGACAGAAGTATTAAAAAACATTCGACTACGAATCTTTCGAGCGGATAGCTGAATATATCATCAATAAATTTATCATCGATAATTTTATATTTACATTAATCTCATATATATATATATATATATATATATATATATATATATATATATATATATATATATATATATATATGTATGAATGTGTGTGTATTCTCAACATCTGTTAACAATGAGATCAAGTTTAGAATTTTAAGTTGAATTTATAATTTCAGTTTAGGGTTTCAGAAACGGTGATTTTGTGTATCGATCGAGACATATTTTTTTAAACAAAAACATAATTATAATTGTATGCTCTACTCTGTATCGAGCATTTTTTTTTAAATAAATGATAAAGACCTCTGGATTATAAATTTGACTGCTTCTTCCTATAGTATATATATATATATATATATATATATATATATATATATATATATATATATATATATATATTTGTGCATGAAATTATATATATTTGTAAGAAAATAGATATATGCATAGAAATTATATAGATATGATGACTGCTAGTTTCATGCCTGTAACGATCACTACTATGTCCATATTTAATCACATTATATCAAAAGACATTGCCAATATTATTAAATTTGACATATTTATTGTGTAAGAGTGCATAGTATCGGATATAAAACATTGTAGACATAGACAGTATGGACAAGGCAATCAACATTGCATGCTGACTGTCAGTTTCATGATTAAAATGATCGTGCCACTGCCTATACCTACCTGCCTGTTTCTCTCTCTCTCTCTCTCTCTCTCTCTCTCTCTCTTACAAACACACAAATGAATTTCGGAAAATGTCTAACAGAATTTATTCCCTGTCAAAAGATTTTCCGTAATTTTGAAAAGTCGATGCAAAATATGTGCATTTTTTAAAATAATTGGCTTGAAGAAAATGTGATGCCCTAATACACAGCACACAAGTGCTCGCACGAATACACAAACACGCCCGATATATATATATATATATATATATATATATATATATATATATATATATATATATATATATATTGCAGATTCAATTTTGTCCCAAAAATTATATTTGTAAAAAAGAACAGTTAAATTAAGAGAGTAGTTAATAAAATCTTTAGAAACAAAAATGTTGGGTGATTTCATATATATATATATATATATATATATATATATATGCATTTATGTATGTATGACACTGCCTTTTTTGCAAAGGCCAAAAAATTTTCCTACGGTATTTGCGCGTAAGTGAATATAAAAGGAACCCAAGTAGAACAGTTATTCCCACTACGATTTCCATTTTCTGAGCCGTTTCCCATTACTCCAGCGCACATTTAAACTTACAACACCTGGTATTCTAAAACGGATACTTATCTACATACTGACCAAACTGGAAGTTGCTAACCATCGGTGATCTAACAGAATCTGTTCTTCAACGTGTTATGGCCATAAGCCTCTCCTTTTGAAATATTAACCGATAAAATATGAGGACGATGTTAATGGCTGTGATAATTGGCGCCCTTTGGTTGGCTTTAAATTTCTCGAAGTAAAATAAAACAATGGAGATTTGAGCAGATTTACTGTCTTTTTGCTTCCCACCGATATTTAATACATACATACATACATACATACATATATATATATATATATATATATATATATATATATATATATATATATATATTTGGATAGATGTTAGCTCTATCTCTGATATTGAGCGCTTTCTAATAAGTACCGCGCATATAATATATAAATAATTTTACATATATATATTTATTTATATTTATATACACTTTTCACACACACACACACACACACACACACACATATATATATATATATATATATATATATATATATATATATATATATATATAGTACGAATATGCAACACTCTGCAAATGAGTTCACCAACCCCAGATGATAAAGTAAATAGATTTGACCGAGTATGAAAACAGAAACACTGTGAACTCTGAAAACTCATCAAATCTGATCATTTAAATCGATTGTATTTCTAGAAACAATTCTAGAGAATAGAATTGAAAGTTATCCGGAAATTTTAAATTCTAGTCGACCGTCCAATTCCGAGCACAAATCGCAATTCTATCAGGGAACGAATGAAAATAAACAAATATACAAGGTATATAAATATGTACAACTTCGAATCAGTACTTCCTGAAATCAGTTGCTGTGTTCATACATAGAAATTGTTCATAAAGTGTTCCATTTCAATCTCACCATTAACAGAGACGCACCTTCTTTGAATGAAGGCCAATACTTTAAATGGTTCCTGTTGGTTTTATACGATTCTACAGCAATCCTTTGTATTATGCGTTTATGTATGATTACCTGGTTGCATCTGACATGAAATTTGTTTTAGATATGGAGATTTGTTTTTTATTTGGTGGGGACCACCAATCCAAGCGACTAATATACTCCTGGTTGGTCCAATTTTTTTCTTTGCGTTTGGTCTCATTGTTTTGATAATCTTTTTAAGTTGGTTCTTCTTCTTCTTCACCTTCGCATTCTCCTTCACCTTCTTCTTCTTCTTCTTCTTTTCCTTTTCCTTCACCTTCTCCTTCTCCTTCTCTTTCACCTTCTCTTTCTCCTTCACCTACTCCTTCTCCTGCACCTTCTTCTTCTCCATCACCACCTTCTTCTTATTATTCACCTTCTTCTTCTCCTCCTCCTTCTTCTTCTTCTCCTCCTCCTTCTTCTTCTTCTTCTTCTTCTTCTTTACCTTCTTCTTCTTCTTCTTCTATATTTTGTGAACCTTCAGGAGGTCAACGATCATGGTTTTCCAAAATTTCCTGCTCCTTGTAGCTCTTAGTAAATGTTGTCTGTTTGCTATATCTGGTATACACTGTTCTGCTATCCATATACACAAGATCGTTAGGTGTGGTATGCGTTTATTTTCTTTGTGCCTCTTTCCTGCAATATGTTCTGCGACTGTCAAATTTTGCAATTTCTCTGTTCTCATCATGTGCCTTAGCAATTTCAAAAGTCGCTTTATGGTGTTAAATATAAATATGTTTATCGTTTCCATTTTCTCTAAAACCTCGGCATTTCTCCCATATTTAATCCAGAATCACATCTATGTTGGCATAGATCTTTTCTTCGCTTGTTAGTAGATTATATTAAAATAGTCTAACTGATCGTAGCGCAACATTTAATGCAAAAAGTCGGAAAAAAAAATTCGGCCTCAATGCGAATCACCTTTCTGCACAAAATTATTTTATAGTTTCTGTTGACTTGTTTTTAAATAACAATATGGAGACATTATTTTGTCATCAATGTTAGAATCGCAGAGAGAAAGAGCAACTTTTAAAAATGTTACATTCCGTGCTAATAGGAATATGGAATGGACAAACACGGTGGATAAATACTAACAGGTTTATTGTAGAAACCAGTACAACAAGCAAGGAAGTAATAGTTACGTGTACGGTCGTCGCAAGTTGGTACAGTTGTAAGCGTGTTGCTAGCGCAAGGCCGCTAGTTTTGCAGATCCCAGCTAGACTCTCCCATCCGGATACTTATATGTGGTTACCAACTATAGTGCCGCCACTCATGGGGGTGGCAGGTTATTCCATCACATTAGAAAATGTGCTGATCCAACAACAGTTGCATGAAAAGAAGACAAAACTTTCAAGGTATTTTTAAACAATCGCCGTATCTTTTGGAACATATGACATCAGTGTATAAGACACAAACTTATTTTGATTACACAAGTTTAGAATTTAAAGAAAGCTGCAATCAATGGGTCAAATAAAAAATCTGATACTTCAATTTTTCCGAAAAGAAATATTTCTAAATATCAAAAAAAGAAAAGAAAATGCAAACATAAAAAAACATCCTATATCTAGCAATGACATCATGAAATCACCTTCCTGAAAAATTGACCATGGTGAGATTCGAAACCGAGTATCGTAGTTAGAATTCGAACGTTCTAACTACTTTGTCGTGTGTCCATTTAAACAGATAGTGTTAATAATAAACAAATAAATAAACTACAAATGGACACATAAACACCTGAAAATGTAATTATTACAATAATCAACAACAAATAAGTAATCAATATTATTAAGTCTTAAAGACTTAACATTATAAAATATCTACAAATAACATTTAAATCTACAATTATTCCTACTCAGTAGCTTATAGAATCATTTTAATCATATCCGTTATCGTCTACCCAATTATCTTCAGGATAATACAATATAACGTATTACTCAGAATGACCCATTGACCAGCCTACATAAATAGTCGAACCAAGAAACAAGTCAGATGTACTGAAGCTTTCAAATTTCAGGGTAAAAAAATTGTCCTATACACCGAAAATGCAATAAATCCTCCAGTTTCCTTTTTCCAATAGCCAAATATAATGAATTTATAAGATGGGTGCTGCAAAATTATTTGCCTTTCGAATGAGGATGCTTTATTCTGATGTCTCGTTAAATTTTGGGAACCTGAAAATTTTCAACGCAATATCAGTTTTACAGCACTCCTTAATACAAAGTAATCAAAACGTTCGTAGATTTCTCACTTGAATGTTTTAACTTATGGCGACTAAAATCTAATTACCGCTTGTTCAAATTTCTATTTGAAATTAAATTACTACGTCATCGATCACAGTCGATACCCTAGTATCCATAACGCCGCAGTTAATTGTGAACACCATAATCTTTTCAGTAGATGTTTATGCTTCCCTTGGTATAGATACGGTTTAAATTCAAAGATGAGGTTCTACTAAAATGGTTGACAGTCGCAATTCGAGAGTCCAGTCTACATGAAGAGAAACGGAATATGTTTCCTAATTGTATTTATAAGAAAGTGAATTTAACAATCTTGACTGTAATTCGAATTCGACACAACGATTTCATTTTTCGATGCTATGAGTATTAACCTGAAACCCTTTCTCAACAACAAACCCTTAATAGCCTTTCGCTACTCAATCTCAATTTCCAGGGCAAGCGTTCAAGGCCAGGTAGATTCTATTGTTCTCCCAAGTCCGAGTTTCTCGGCCATGTCACGTATATTGGGGCAATTATTTTCCTCCCCTTCGGAGATTAACATTATGATGGAAGATTAATTTAGACAGATTCTCCTTCAGAATTGTTACACTGTGGAACAGACTCCCGAGAGAATGCTTCCTCCGTCTCCGCAAACTTACTCGCTTCAAATCTAGATTTCTTTGATTGACTGGTTGATATTATTTTGCTGACGTCATTTCGACCTTTTGGAATTATTTATAGCCGAAACTTATTTTTGATTGTTAAAATAATTATTTTTTGATGAGTGAATATTTTATTAACATATTTTTGGTAATGAAACTAGTTTTCAGATACAAGTCCCACTATTTAACCCATAGTTGGGCGAGAAAAGAAGTGACGCATACCTTTCCCAAATAGTGTTTGTGAATCAGTGAATGTAAAGAAACTGACTGGAATTTGAACTCGGCTTTTACATTTCTCAATCCGAGCAGTTTATCCTGTGCATAATCCGCACTTCCAAGCTTGCAGCAAAGGTTTTCCCAAACAGTCGTCCATCTAAATACTGACCAGGTTAGTCGTTTCTAAACACCGTTGATAGGGCGATAAGCGATGTTTGAATGTTTATGGCCGTAAGACTTCAAATCTATGGTCATAACTTTCTTCATAACATGCATTTTTTAGTTCACCCTTTTACACATTAACGACAATTTCAATCACATAACCTCTACGTGAGTGGCTCTTGGACCTTGTAATATGTTACCAATAATATAAAAATAATAATAAAAATAATAAAAAAAATAAAATAATAGATGAAAGTAACTGTATTGATCAACTTGTCCAGACGGTTCGTTTAGAAAGGAGGACTTTGGAACAGACAATCGATAAGCATTGATAATGACGTGTCACATGCTTGCCTAAAGATTCGATGCAAGTGATAAAATTATACGTCGGCATTCGGTCAGTATAGGGAAAAATACGAATAAGGCAAACGTGCAAACATGGTATGTAGCAACTGAAGCAAGCTAAAAAAATAAATAAACGGACGAAATTTTTGCTTACAATTGCAGAATGTACGGATAACGTAAAAGTTACTGGTGCATAAAATGGAATTAGCGATGCGAGTTCTAGTTCCGGCTTCGCCTGTTGCATTCATTTTGCAAAAATGTTTTAAATAGAAACATGACTGTATTTCTTTTCCCTCATCAGTTATTTGATAAATTGTAAATTGTCTGAAAGATATGCAAGCGCATTTTGGCTAAACTTTTAGCAATTATCAATGACACATATTATATAGCTTAGGTCGTGAAAAAAAATACAAACACATGCGAAATTATATAGAAAAAATCTCAACCAACTCACCTCGTAAGTCGTTTTCAACGAAAGTTGCATAAAAGAGAAATATATATGTGTATATCTGTGTATGTGTGTGTACATATATATATATGGATCTGAGAATAAAACAACACTTAACACCCAGGATTTTGAATCCAGTTGCCAGG
>CAHIKZ030000584.1:982500-1004521 GCA_903632075.3 Acanthosepion pharaonis
GAGAAAAGTGTACGAAAGGAACTTTTAATACTAAGCGCACAGCCACCACCACCAGTACTACATTTTTTGCTGGTACTACTACTACTACTAAAAATATTAATTATTATTATTATAATCCTCATATATCTGATAAATTAATAATATCATTACCTCTTCAACCACAAAGCCACATTTTTCTATACAATTTTAGTGTACAACACAACAAATACTTTCTGAAATACTTTGTCGACTATAGCTTTGCGTATAATTCATTTCTTTATTTTGTGTAAATCGACTTCATGGCAAAGGCGGTGGGGGTTCTTCACCGTTACCATTTAACCAGAATCTAAGGAACGGAAAAAAAAATCTGAAGAATATTAATATTACTGCTACTACTAATAATAATGGTGGCAATAACATTTCAACCTGGCAAGATTCCTTGAGGATATCTGACAATATTTTGAGTATGCAGGAGACAGCGCTGCTTGGACATGTGACCAGTAAAAGGATGTGACGCTAACCTGCGGGTAGGTGTTCAGATATGACCATCATCACCAGGTCGAAACATGCTATGTAAGAAAGGATATCAAATAATAATAATAATCATAATAATAATAATGATGATGATGATGTATAATGTATAATATTATAATGTGTAATACTGTATGTTGTTTTAATTTAGTGCTTTTAGCCCACTTATAATCATTAATCGCTTTTGACTGATGGATATCAGTTTAATAAATTAGTGATATTAAATATGCACATATCTGATTGCTACATTTCCCAACAAAAATGAGAATGTAAGACTAGTATGGCAGAGAATTTTAAATAATCTAAATAAAAGTAAATTAACGTTATATGAAATGCAATATGCAAAACTCAAAATGACTAAGCAAGTATTATATATATATATATATATATATATATATATATATATATATATATATATATATATATATATATATATATGTGTGTGTGTGTGTGTGTGTGTGTGTGTAAAAAGCGCGTGCAAAATATATAGAAAAATTGGGAAGAACACGTTAGGTAAACAATACGAAGTTCTTTAGTATCTTTGTTTTTATTTTTTTTAAAACAGTGCTCAATACATAAGTAGAGCCTAACTTAAAAATTTATATATATTATTTAAATATGATTCATTCGCTATATAAGAGTTCTCATGTTTCAAAAACAAGAGCCAATACCTTCAATATAATTCTTCAAATTAAATTGAATTCAAGTATCAAGCTCTGTTTCATCCTCAAGCGAAATTTTTGGAATAACAGAAACAGAGCTCGATATTCTAATTTAATTTGAATAATTATATTGAATTTTTTGGCTCTTGATTTTGAAACATGAGAGGTCTTATGTAGCTAAGGAATCATTTTTTTTTTAAAGATATATATATATATATATATATATATATATATATATATATATATCGAAAATACACCTAATTTTCTACGGAAACGGTTCTAGATTTTCGCAAGATAGGAAAGACGTATATAATGCCCTGGTAACAATATTAGAGTTTCTAAAAAGATGCTCTTTTCGCCGAACCAGAACAGATGAATGGTTAAAAATAGTAGTCGCTTCCTCTATTAACAGGGCCCCTAAAGCACAATCTTATTTCAATCAGGTAGAAGAAAACAAGAAGATATAATCAAATCTATCTATCAAACAACAGCAGGGATTTCGCCTTGATGGAAAGAGTTAATTGTCGGTAACTTTTACATATCCACGTGTAATATTTCTTGAATGAAAATCCTTTTGTTCCGACTCCAACGACGACAATTAAAAAGTGAAGTATTTAAAAGAAATTATATTGTTACTTCATCAGTAACAAGTATTAAACGGAATGGAAATGCTATTTCCAAAGAAGAAATATCTTAAGCTTCAATAATAATAAAAACAATAGACAGAGAAAAAAAATAGATATTCCAATATAAATAAATCTCATTTTAATGAAGGCGGTTATTTCATAAACGCCATATTGATGATGTGATGAGAGAAAGCGAGCCAGATAATTCTCACTTATGTAGATTGTGGGTTACTCTGGCAACTGCTCTTTAACCATGACATATTTTACAGTTCACTGTATATAATGCTATTACGAACATATGTAAAAAAAAATATTTTATTTATTATTTATTCAAATGGTTATTATATTATCCTGTGCAGTTTTGAAAAAAATGTAGTTTCACAATAAGGATATAATTGTCTTTTGGTTTGAGCAGTGCATGGCATTTTCACTTGTTATCGGCTATTGCGGTCACGGTCCTGACTAATCATAATACATGTCTAGGAATTGGGACTTATGTTAGAATAACAAAAGAAAGTTTATTTTTTCAGGACATTAACGGAAATACTGCCTGGAATTTTAAAATTACTTTTCCTTTCTAAAGATAAAATGCGTTCCGTTAAGTATCGATTAAAAAAAAAAAAAGATCTTACTTCCTTTTCTAACCCAGTAGCATTTTACCCAAACTGCAGGTGCAACGTCACGATTTTTACTTGATTTTTTAAGTAAAATAAAAAAGTAAACATTATGACAAACCCAATGACGCTAATATGCTTTCAATGAAAATAATATCAAAGAAAACTTGTTGAATCTTGCTAACAAAAACCTCTTAAGTGCAACACGTTTTATCTTTGCAAACCAAGTAATGTCGACAATGTTTGACCATCGTATACTTTCAGAAAAATAATCCTTCCAGTAATATCGGTCTACACAAACTTTTAACCTTAATAACATTATTGTACAAAGACAACATGATTTAAAAATATATGTCGCTGATAATAATATATTAAACAAAACAACGAACGTACGGAAACTTTACACATGTAGTTTTATAATGTAACATTGAATTGAGATAATGATATAGATTTTTCTCATGCACTACTTTGAATTTCCATAGAGGATGGTCCTTTGGTCACAGATAAAAATGAAAATCCAAGAATTGATCTTTTGGTCCCGTGAAAATATCATAACGCTAATTTTTTAAGGGCATGTTTGTTTTTTGTTTTTTTTATTACATTTTATGGGCGTTCATAATGTTCCCTTAATTTTGCTTGAATTATTCGGAAATTTCAAAAATGCAGATTCATTTTGGAATTAGTTCTCAAAACATGTAGTGAGAATTCTCTTACTTTAATTCTTTCATTTAGCCATTTTTATCTCTTATAAAAGAACATCTAACTTCTTCAACTGACGTCTTCCATTTTGTGAATATTAGAATAGAATTTAGGAAGATAGGCATTACTTTTAACGGTAAAAAGAGACCAAGTTCTCAAACTAGGACTACATTACATTCATGAAAACTAGGTAGAAAAATATCAGAATAAAGCAATTATTATTTCTTAAAAAAATATCTTATATCTATAATCTAATGATTATTTTGCAAAACCTGCAAATAGACAATAAGTATATTGAATATATATTGTATTGCAATTTGACTACGTGTCAAATAAGAAAAGTCGAAAACTTTGGAGTTGCAAGTTAATTTTGCTTTTTCTTCTCTATTTGATTGCAATGTCACTCCCATGAACTTTGTTTCTTTGGGGTGTTGGGGTAATATTAAACTGGAATAGATTTATGTAGATTTACCATTACCAAGTAATTATAAAGATAATTAACAATTCACATTGAGGTTCCTACATTTTTGCAAGTTACATTTTGATGAAGAAATGTATCATTTTTATTCTATGAAAAATGCATGGTGCTCATTTCAAAACGGCAATTATTAGTCTATTTTCGATGATTTCACATGATTGTCTCTTTAATTCAATTGTTCAAATTTGCTTAAAATATACTGAATTTGATGGCTTTTTAACTTTAATTTCGATTTTTTGCTGTAAAGCTTTAGACAGAATCTTCTTTTACAGATATTTTTACTGAATAATTTGTGAGCCATATAGAAATCTATCTGACTTCATCTTAGACATGAAGATAATTATTTCAGTTTCAAAAGGTGATGACGTACTCTACCTTATGAAGTCATATAATATAAATGTTAGGGGTAGAATGCCTTTGTAACCATTTCTAAATTAATATGAAACGTAATTATGCCATTTTATCTGATACCATGCAATATTCAACAGATGAAGTAAGTCGTCATATCTATAAGCAAAAAATCCATGGTGCAAAACAGACAAATATATATATATATATATATATATATATATATATATATGTGTGTGTGTGTGTGTGTGTGTGTGTGTGTGTGTGTGTGTGTGTGTGTGTGAAAAGTGTATATAAATATAAATAAATATATATATGTATAATTATTTATATATTATATACGGTACTTATTAGAAAGCGCTCAATATCAGAGATAGAGCTAACATATTTGGTTGGATAGATGTGAGTTTGTGACCCTGGGTTTCACGCTTTAGCGATCGAATGGCTCAGTGCTCCAACCCGTGGGGAGAGAAATATGTGAAAAGTGTATATAAAGCACTCGCGCCGTTCGATCACAAAGCGTGAAACCCAGGTCACAAACTCATATCTATTCAATATATATATATATATATATATATATATATATATATATATATATATATATATATATATATATTGAGATTGATTTGATTATTAGCAAATCAAAAATTCGAGGATTTTCGAAACGAGTCTAGTTATCTATAATATATATATATATATATATATATATATATATATATATATATATATATATAATTTTAAAAGTATTAATAGCTTAATTTATAATCCGAAATTTGTATTACTTAAAAACAGTGTTATAGAGAGCACTTCTTATTGAAATATACGCTATTTTTTATTTATTTATTAAACAATAATACGTCTTTCGTCTTGCGTATTACATTTTCTTGAATGTGCAGACATATAGACCTATTACAAACTGTTTAATAAATAAATAAATAAATAAATATAGGGCGTCTAATTCAAATAAGTCCGCTCTAATAACGTTGACAAGCGATAAAAATATACATATTTATGGAATATATATTATACTGCAAGATTGCATATTCTTTTAGATACCATTAGCTGTCATTTCTCTCCACAGCTTCCTATCATTTTCATCTCCTAGTAATGATTGTCTTTTTCGTATTTCGATTAATCCATTATTCGAAATCTATTTACACAAAGTCTTTAGATAGATTGCACAATGATTTCATCTGTGTCTCGTTAATATGCCCCGTGTGATTCCCATTGCTCTTTCCTCATTATATGTCCTAGAAATTTCAACTCTCTAATGTTGATTCTATGTAGAAGTCTCCTTCATTTTCCATACAATATCCTCGTTAATCACTTGTTCATTCTATAGTATTCTCAACCTTCTTCTTTCTACCTACGTTTCTGTTGCTTTAAGACTCCTCTTCATCTGTAGGTTGGATGATATTACACAACAGTTTAGTCCTCTTTGTTTCTAACGAAAATTTCCTCTTTTCGTATCTGTTGAAAGGCCACTTTCAATATATGAATACTATGAGAATATGTTTCACTATATTTCACTATTCAAATTCTATACGAATATACGACACTATATTTCACGATACGAATACTATACAAATACTATACGAATATATATCACTATATTTCACCATACGAATAGTATACAAATATACTTCATTATATTTCACTATACGAATACTATACAAATACAATATGAATATACTTCACTATATTTCACTATACGAATAGTATACAAATACTATACGAATACTTTACAAATACTATACGAATATACGTCACTATATTTCATTATACGAATACTATACAAATATACTTCTCTATATTTCCCTATACGAATACACCTTATAATTTTGGTGTTACTCACATATGTTTAAATTATCGTATTTTCTTGATTTCAACATTTGGCATTCGTAGTTCGCCTCTTCGCATGTTTCTTTTGCTGCCAATATAACATTTTCTCTTCTACCAATTAATGGCTATATTTCTTTTCGTTTTTTTTTCATAAACTTCTGAGTTTCCGAATTTTCCTTTTTGTGTCTGCTATCAAACCGTTGTCATCTGCATATGTTTTGGTGTTAAGATTATGTTCACCAATAATAAATCTTATTAGTGATTCTAGTTCTTTTACGAAGGATTCGCTGTAAAGTTTAAATAAATCCGGTAAGAACAGATATACTTATCTTGCGCCATTTTTGTGTATTTACTGAATTCCTTTTCTATATGTAGGCAGGAGGTTTGCCTTCAGTATAATTTCAAAATATTTTTATAAATTTTTACAAATATATCAATCTTACCATGTAAGCCTATCTTGTGACGTACCTTATTAAAAGCTTTTACATAATCTATAAAATATAGGTATACTTATGTTTTCATAGGTCTTGATCTTTCTAATATTTGGGGCATAAATATTACTTATAGTCTGTTGAAGATCGCAATAATTTACACTTGGTTTTTTTGGTGATTTTATGAAAATGGATTTAGCAATGTATTCCGGCGGATCACCTCTGTTGTATATTTCATTTATAATTTTTTTTATTCTCTCACTAGCGAAACCGTCTAAATCTACAAGAATCTGTTATAATCTCATTGGCTCCTGCTGATTACTTTTCCCTCAGTGTTGTTCTCACTACAGACATTAATATTTCTGGCCTTTCTATATTTTTGTGTTGTAATTTAGCTCTCCAAGATAATCGTTCTTTTTTAAAAGTATTTGTCTCTATTATGCGTGTTCATTCATTTGATGTTACGCATCCTGTCAATGAGCATATCGTTTGTCCCGTTATTTCTCTTATTGTTTTAGTCATATCTCCCTCATATATGACGTTCCTTCTTTCTAATTACAACACACTTTTCATTGGATCATTCATCTTTTGCATGCATGTATTTTTTTCTAATTTATTTGTTTAATCTCTGATATTCTGATTGCCACAGTTTTTTCTCTTTTTTTAAAAAATCTATTTTTAATCTTTCATTCACTCCTTTATTCCTGTTGTATTTTTCCTTGATGAACACGTTTCTATTATCAATAAAGCTTCTTGTATCCCTTTTTGAATCATCATTGTCATTTAGTTCATTGTATTTACTTTTAACACTGTCACGATGTATCTTTTTGCAATTCGGCTGACTTGAAAATATGTCGACTTTTGGATCTCACTACACGTTTTATTAAAAAAAAGTTGAAATCGCTTGGATTTAAAAGTTGTGCTTTCAATTCTTGAAATGTTTCCTAGAACTAAAATAGTTCTTACTTCTTATCCCTACAAAGTATACAAGGTACATTCCAGATGTTTTGGGATTGTTTTGGAGATATATTATTGCTTGTCAGATATAACTGTCACATCAATACATCCTTACTGTATTTGTAATGAGCTAACATACAAAATCGTTTATTTCCAGCGTGAAAGGTCAGAGCGAAACAATACACTAAGCTCTTACCTGCCACACGTGACGTGTTACAGTTGATTAGTTTGCAAAATGCAGTCGGGTAGGGAGAAGGGTCTGGAGGCTCGCAAGGCTCTAAAATAATTTGTTAAGCGCGGGAACGTCGCTTCAAAAACCTATGAAATTATAAAGACTCGTTATAAATTATCATTTTGAGGAGAGGGACGGTATGAAAGTTACTTGGATGAAAAACTTGGCTACCTTCACTTTGGTGAGACCTACAAGTGTTTTGGAATCGGAGCGTCATCTATGAAGAGAATTATATGTTTGTATTTTTTTAAAAATAAACTTATGTCCTAAAAAATCCTCAGAACATCTGAAATGTACCTTGCGAAACAGAAATATTGAATATGTGTATATAAATATCTTGTATTATATGTGTGTGTGTGTGTGTGATAACATAAAAAATAAATAGGAAATGTTTATCAATCTAATATATTTCACGTTTATTAAAGCGTCATCAGAGAATAAGATATGGAAGAAAAAATGAAATAAATACTGATATCATTACGTTTTTGTTCGATTTTCATTGGTTAATTATGTTTCACCTGCATACAACTTTTTAGATCAACGTTAAACTATTGCTGCAAAATAACAAAGAAAAATACGAGCGCAATTATGATGGGATTATTATTATTATTATTTGATTTGATTTGATTTGTACTCATTTCTTTTCGGGTCCATTCCAGAGACGTAAGCTCAAAAATGGAACCATCATATTTTCCACCGAGCAATAAAAAAAATAAAGCATATACATATTTTACATAGATGAAGAGCTTCGTAAGTTGTCGGTTTTACTTGTGAGCACATTTTTTGTATTCCTTTAAAATATGGGCTATCGAGACTCCCTTCAATCAGTTTATTGGAATCTTTTCGAATCAATCCGAGGACTCCAAATACAAAGGGGGTTGTTTATGTCCTCATGTGCCACGGTTTTAAGATTTCGATTTCAAGGTCCTTGCATTTTGGTAGCTTTTTGAAGATCTTCAAAGGGTGCAGTCTGCAAGTGCCATATCAATAAGAAAATATATCAATAATGACGATATATATATATATATATATATATATATATATATATATATATATATATATATATAATTTATATATATATATATATATATATATATATATATATATTGCTTGCGGCCTCTAATAACAATGCCTGGGCGATTAGTTTTGATTGTTCTGTCTATGTGTATTGCGTAGTCCTATAAAATTTTAACATGTCTTATCACTGTAACCGAGTCTGATTGGTGTTCATACCAATTCTTTCCAATTTCCTTCGCGTAGAAGTTGCAGATTTTCCAGTGCAGATATTGTCCCATTCTCTCAGGCCAGGTTTTATACTCAGTGGGTATCAATATCTTGCAACCTGATACAATATAATCAACTCTTTCTGGATATTTATCACAGAATCGGCATTTTGGTCTAACAAAATATTTTAGTATGTGCATTATAATTTCTGGTTAGCAAGCATTGGTCCTGTGCAACAAGGATGAAACCTCCCATTTCAACTTTTAACTCTGCATGACATACCAACAGATGTGTACGGGGTTTGTTTATACCAGCTTTTTTGGTACGGGAAGAGAACTGACCATGAAGTATTTTGCAGTTTCAGTCGGTATATTGTGGCTTACTTGTTTTTCTGCAGCTATTTGTAACTCCACTTTGTAAAATGCTTGCTGGTAACAACTTAATTATCAGTTTACCCGAGCCAAATTAAAAAAAAAAAACGAACATTTAATTTTTTGACTGAGTACCCTCTCAGTTTGTGTAAATAGTTTGTTTTGCTTTTTTTTTTATTTTTTAATGTATCTACCTTCAATTTACAATCCAATATCTGCAATAATCTCATTTTGCTTTTCAGAATACACCAATGTCCCAACGATCACATTATTTTCAAGCCCTTTCCAAAATTTATAGAAGGAAGGCCTTCAGCTGCTGCTTTGTATATGCCTCTGATGTACTAAATCGGGAGTTTGTATCTTTGCCTGCTCCGACGTCACGATGTACAATTACCAAGATCCCATAATATCTGTCAGGATCCATTCATCGCAACCCATGCACAAATGTGACACCAAGGCGATTTCCCTCTAAGCGCTTAACAGTCAAGATAGCCGTTACCTACATAATCTTCACTTGTCTACTGGCGATGGGTAATGCTCTTGCTACTTATTTGCGCACTCGTAGTGATATTTTCCAATATATAGTGACGGATATTTTATAATGGCGTTTTCTGTACTCTTTTTGTGCCAACTGTGGGTAGACAATGCAAATGTGTTGCACACTTTCTGTAGAGTCCCTACACAACCCGCACAAGGGTAAATCAGCTATTTTAACAGTTTTCTATATGATGAACTTTCTTCTGCAGATGTTATTATTTTGGCTTTCTACTCCAACAAATCATCCCTAAGCGACCTTCGGTATTCCGGGTGTGCTAAGTCTTAATTGCTTGCACAAATACTCCTTCCGATTATTATTCTATGACATATCTAAGCCTCATTTGAAAAACACCTTCCTTCTTTGTGTTATTTGACGCTACTTTGATGAATTCATATTGTAAAGAGATTGGCATCAAATTTCACCTACATATGAGGACACATTAATCATCTCTTAGAGAAGGAAACAAATATATCAAATCAAATCAAATTTGCAGATCCCTAGCTAAAATATTGCTCAAGGTAGAAAATATTTTATTTGCCTAAACTTGTTAATGAAGTAAAGAGGCTATTTTATAATGTGCATAGATTTTACTTTAAAGCCAATCAAGGACGAAAATGCAAGTAAATATCAGAATCGATAAGAACACTAAAGGCTATTTTATAACTTCTTCTTCTTCTTCTTCTTATTATTATTATTATTAGCAGTAGTAGTAGGAATGAGTGAGATTCGTAAATTTCGCGTTTGTATCAATTTTCTAACTTTTTCTTTCATTTGAATTTCTTTATTTTATCTCCAATAGTCCTACTTTTTTTTTTATTTTCCATTTCTTCTTCCTTTCGAAATATTTTTAATTCTCACCTTCTTCTGTTACAAGTAAATAAATAAAAAAAAAATACACTTTTATTACTGTTTTTTATTTCCATCAAAAAACTTTTAATATTTTTTGCCATGAATGATATATTTATATTTTTTTCTCACAGCAAGAATAAAGTAAAATAAAATATATTTTAAAATCATGGAAAGAAAATAAGAATTCATAAAATCTGTGAATTTACGCGAATATCAGGGCTGTGTTAGTGTATATTTGCTTTATATATTTGTTTCTACACGGGCATACATACAATTATATAAGTATAAACATACAGGCCTATTCAGACATATTTGAAAACAATTCTAACACATTGAAGTATATTTTTGACCCACATGTAAATCCGAGCAATTAGGCATAGGAGAGGTAACGGAAAAAATCTCAACCTATTCAAATGTAAATTTTGATGCTTGGTGATTTAATAAGATTTCGAAAGTGCATCGGACTGAGAACATTTTTAAAAACTCGTATATATATATATATATATATATATATATATATATATATATATATATATATATATGGGGTTCAGTCAATATTTACATATATATATATATATATATATATATATATATATATATATATATATATATATATAGTATATATATGTGTGTGTGTCTGTGTGATGATTTTTCACTCGAGATCCATTCAAGCGATTTGATCAAACGTGGCACATACATTGTACTATGTAAGAGATAGGTTGTTAGCGTAAAATTTCGATAATTTTTTAAAAAGCAATAATTGATAAAGCCTATCAAATATCAATACATTCAACTCAGATTTCGTTTAAACTCCGTACGTAGGTTACTTATATTATGAAGACCTCAATGGTAGCTCATTTATTTCTCATTTTTTATTTCTACGTACTGCCTTTACGAAAAAACTGCGAAAACCAAAAAAACTGAGAAAAACGAAAAATGGATTTCGACACAAATCGATTTCAACGCAAATTTTAAACTAAAATCTCCCTCAATTTTCAAGCAATCTAATACAAACTTCACTTAATTGCAACCAACAATATGTTGATTGATTAACAATCATTTAACTTGATAATTGAGCCCAGTCTTTTAGTGAAAACCCACGTAAAAAATGGCGATTTTTACTGGTTTTATCTTATTTTTCGTTGATCTTTCAACCAATTTTCATCAAACTTAATAATTGCTTTATAAATGTATCCTCTTTTATATCCCTAGTAGCTCACTGACAAATTGAATTTCAAAAACTCCACAATAATTCTGGTCTGAAGTGTGTCTTCATGTTGCTTGATTTACTCCTTCATGTCGTCGGCTAACTTCGATTGAATAAATTATGTCAGTAATTGCATTAATTGAAAATGTTTTTAATAAAAGAACTACGTTGGTTAGATCCAGTGACTACACCCAAATAGTTGTGAGTTCAATACCAGGCCACAGCAGTGGTGAACCAATACTTGGTGAGTTGACTTAAAGAGAAATAACTGAGAGATCCGGAAGAGGCATGACACGTGGTTCTAGAACAATCTACTCAGGTGGACGAAATAAAGGTTTCGGTCTGATATTCTAATCATTTGAAGAAGGCCAGAGCGTACAACGGCCAAAACATTGTGAATATGGCCATGAAGATGAGGATAACAGTCCGAATAATTTAAATTATGCAAGTTATCATAATACCTTATATCAAAGATATATACTTTTTTCGGTTTAAAAATTGATTCTTCGTAGAAATTAATCTCTTCAATTTATGTTATTAAAGGATGTACTTTTTTACCTACTGTTACCAAAATGAAAAAGGCGCACTCATCAAATCATTGGCTTATTAATCTTCGGTCACTGACTTGCTTGCTGCCCGCATCAGTCTCCCTATGCTGCAGATTTCGAAGGTGACCCTAGTTTGGCCGATTCAAACAACTTCCAGTGTTTTGAGATTTGGAGAGGATTTCCGAAATGCCTTTATTTTATATTTCAAGTTCCTTAAATGTTGCTCGCTGATTCATAGTCTTCATTATTTTCCCTGTCTTCCGCCTGGTTTCTTTGAAAATTTTCTCCATGATTTCAAACAACGGAAAAATGCAAGAATTTACCCAAAATATACAAATGTCGGTTGTGTTTTCTAAAAAGTGATTTACCTTTTAGCAGTGGAACAGACAAAACAAAAACCAAATAAGTCCCGCTCATTTATTCATGTTGTTTCGAATCTTCTTTTCTCATTCAGAACACTTGGTAAAATAAAACTAGATGTTTTGGGATAGTCTCCGAATTTTATCCCATTATATCTCATCTCTCTCTCTCTCTCTCTCTCTCTCTCTCTCTCTCTCTCTCCCAATATATATATATATATATATATATATATGCGTGTGTGCGTGTGTGCGTGTGTGCGCGCGTGTATGTGTGTGTGTTTCTGTGGTCGCTGTGTGTGTGTAAAACTTTCTAAACATACTAAAATATAACTAATTTTGTGTTACTCTCTGAATTTTCATCCTATTATATTTCATCTCATTTATCCTAATCTATCTATATATATATATATATATATATATATATATATATATATATATATATATATATATATATATATATTTATGTATATATATATATATATATCCTGTGTGTGTGTGTGCACGTGCGTACATATACGTTTGTAATACATTATAAACACGAGGTAAATATAATTAGTTTTTGTGCTTCTCTCGAATTTCATCCCATATATCTCATCTCATCTATCTACACACACACACACA
Source organism: Acanthosepion pharaonis (assembly GCA_903632075.3). Taxonomy (NCBI): domain Eukaryota; kingdom Metazoa; phylum Mollusca; class Cephalopoda; order Sepiida; family Sepiidae; genus Acanthosepion; species Acanthosepion pharaonis. The sequence goes on from CAHIKZ030000584.1 coordinate 995,617, forward strand.
TATATATATAATATGTGTGTGTGTGTGCGTGCATGGATTTGTTTCTAATCCTTTCTGAACACGGGCTTTTGAAATATGACTTTTTATTGCAAATATTTAAGACCCTCGCCATTGAAACAGCGGTAAGTACTTTTTTCAAAAAAAAGTACATTTTACTGTATAACGTTTATTTTGTATGCTAACACAAAAATTTACACATAGATTCTGAAATTACATATAAAATCCTCCAAATCACACGCTTATAATCATTTCCTTGAGCACAAACGGCTCTAATTTTCACACACACACACCTTTTTATATATATATATATATATATATATATATATATATATATATATATATATATATATATATGAGAACTTGGGCAAATGGAATGGCGGCATTATATGAACAAGTATAAAATGCAAACGAAGCGGATTGATATAAAATTCAAAGAAAACTTTCATCGATTCAACTTATCAAATCAGATAAATTGCAAACGTGAAACACCTTCCACCATTTTGTCCGTTCGAGGTGTTTGCATATCTGATCTTTTATTCGCTTCATATTTAACGAGTATATGTGTATTCTTCTTCGTAAATTCTTGCTCTATATTGGAATCGGTTTTAATTACTTCGAATCTTCCGGCTATCCACTTTGAATGAGTCGTCCTTTGATTTTGGCCTCGAGTTGTATATCTGTTTGGATTCTAGATGTCTTCACCCTCTACACGAAAAGAAAGGCAAATAATCCATTACCAGGAAAGATTTTATTCCTCCAACGAAATGCCTTTCTGTTTCTCACTTTCATATTTGTAGTGTTAACCTTTGTAAGAACCATGAAATGTTTTTTTTCAGGCATCTTTGCAATTTAATATAGAATGCCAAGTCAACATTCTACTTGTATAAATATTGTATTTTTATGCTTATGACGTTATGTACTGTGTCTTTTCATGATTATCCTCCTGCCTATTTATACAATCTTTACAAGTAAGTTAGTCTCTTTTTTGCACACTGCTGTTTTGCTTTCAGTATGATAGGTGATTGTCAAATACTACAAGACCTCTTTCCTCATTGACTTCAACTTTCTATTACCTGGTTCTAAATATTAGTTTTACTTTTGTTTCCATTTTTCTTAAATCTTCCACGTAACTCACATATACAATAAATGGTATACTCCGCAACACCTCTGTAGAACCACATGTCTGTTCTTTCCTTCCACTTCTTCGTCTGTCAAGAGATTGTTCAGTATTCACTGCCATATAAGAGGACCAATTTTACATAACAGGGCAATACGCTTTTCTTTAATATCTGTCTATATTTCTGAGATGAGGTATTATGTACATTATTTGCATTATTCGGACTATTGTCCTCATCTTTGTCGCCATATTTATTACAACGTTTCGGCCGTTGTACGCTCCGACCTTCTTCAGTTGGTTGGAATGTCGAACTGAACTCTTTATCTCGCTCACTGGGGTAGACTGTTCTAGTTCAACGTGCCATGTTTAATGGATGTCAGTTATCAGTTATCTCCTGTTAATTTTCCCTCTGAAAGTTCTTCACTGTCTTAACCAGGTATTGAACTCACACTCTTTGTGTCTTGTCACTGGATCTAACCAAAGCCTTTATGCACTGTTTCATGTGACCTTGAGGAAACATAGCACAGTGGACAAAGATGTGGACAATAGTCCGAATAATGTAAATAATGTACCCTTTTCTTTGTTTCTAACGAAAATTTCCTGTTGCTTAATAGTTTGCTTAGTTTCTGGAAGGCATTTTTCTCTATTCTAATTGGGCTATGTCTCCTGTTGACAACCACCCATTCTCATTTATTAGAAGGGATGCTTATTGCTTTCTTCGCAATCCTTTTTCCGCCTTATGAAAGAGTTTGAGCAGTTTACTTTTTCTGTGTTCTTTCAACACTGTGTCATCTGTTCATCTTATGTTGCTAAGAATGTGTCAGCCAATAATATATTTTGGTTGGATTCTGTTTCTTTTAGGATCGACGAGCTGTAAAGATTGGTAAATTCTGGTGAAAAGACACATCATTGCCTTACGCCCTTTTTAAAATAGATATGCAAATATAGAAAGAGACATAAGCTATTTGTGTGGTTTTCATTAAATCGTTACTTTTCACTTATGCTTTTACCACATGCAGGAATCTATCCTTTCAGTACACTATTGCACTACCAGATATTTTAAAATCTTATATATAAAGTACAGTGTATGTGTGTGTGTTTATGCGCGCGTGTGTCCAAGCAACTTCTCCGCTCCCACTGGTCCGATTTCTATGATTCATAGCCCATTCAAGATCCATAGAAAAGTTAGGCACAGGGAAGTATTTCCTTTGAGATCAGCTTCACGTTTGCTACATTATGCGTGGTTAAATATATATATTAATATATTATACTAGCCATTATCGTTACTTTCATGGTCCAAGTGTTGTAACTCATTTTTTTTTTTGTATCTCAAACTGAAGTGCACCTTTTATTATGAACTAGATTAAAAGCCGCCCTATCTGGCGGCACTTAAGCTAGTGGAAGACTCTTGGTTTGGCCATCATCAGAATAGCTAGGGAGTAGTAGATGCGATAATCATCAATAAACTACAAGAACTGAAAATTGATCGCCGCATTTAAGTATTGAATTAATATTTAAACTTAGCTTTTAAAAGTTCAATAATAATTCTTTTGTCACCTCTTAATTTAAAGACGATTTAATGTACGAAGATCCTTATTTTCCGTACAATTTGTTTTTATTTCATGGGTGATAGAACAAAAGACAATTCATAAGATAAAATTAATATAAGGTAAAGATGGGAAAATAGATATTCGAGTTAGTTATACATTCAACTTTTGAAAATTAGAAAAACATAATTAAGGAAAATCTATATTATGGAATCTATTTGAATAAATACAAAAATGGAGCTTAATTATTGATGTAATGAATATGCATACACCTGGGTTCCCCCTCACAGTTATATTATTGGCTGGTGTCAGCCATAAATGCAGACTGATGTGGACGTCTATTGGCTACGCCTATAGTCTTCGCCTATTGCCTACGCCTATTGCCTACCACTATGACGAGAACCAGTCCATTACGGTTACCTGCTAGATTGTCCTACCCGGTTACATTAGTCAAAAACCACTTTGCAACTTCGAACAAATATATCCATTTCCGGGACATATCAATTATACCAGTAATTACTGGATTAAAGAAAGCCCCAAATCTAATTTAGAGTAATTTATACGCGATATTTACTCGTTCCGCCCACTAGGACGGTATGTGACACAAGGTCATTTTTTAAGTGGGGACCTCAGCGGGTACAATTTAGAAAGGGTCAGACATTGTCAACAACCCCCGCAACCGTTGGTTGCGCTGGCCTCGGTACGTGTACCGATCCCTCTTTTGGGTGAAATGTGAGGGCGCGGCTCATGCAGCTGTTCTCCAGGGCTGGGCACCTCTCAGTATAATTTTCTCAGTTGCCCCTCTGTCCTTTGACAGAGAAGACACTGAGTGCACTCTGCTCAAAGATAGAGAGGCAACTGAGAGATGATAAGCATGCGTTACAAACTCCTCCAAGGAGGAATTTATACGCGGTATTTACTCGTCCCCCCTAGGACGAGATGTGACACACGGTATTTTTTAAACTGTGGACCCGAGCGCTCAGACTTAGGCAAGGGACAAAAATTGCCTAATTTCCCCGCAACCGTCGGTTGTGCTGGCCTCGGTGAGAGCACCGATCCCTTTGGGCTTCAACAAGTTGACATCTCTTTGTAAAACTTTCCTTAAATATAACAAGACAATTTCTGTATAATATGTTCATTTACAATTTTTGTTTCAAATATTTAAAGTAGTGAAAATATCTTACTTTGCCAAGAGATAGCGAGTGGTCGAAGCATTCTTGTATATCTATATGTGACTCTCTTATATAAAAGTGTAGTTAATGCTTCTCGTCCCATGTAGTCAATTGAAGCCGGTTAGATATTTATACTTGTTACACTTCACTCGAAAGAAGGTTTCATGAATTTAACGTCTATTAGAATTCAATTCCACCGCAGACCTCAAGTTTAACTCCTATATATGATCGATTGTAAAAGATGCTGAAAATATTGCCGCTTCAGTAAGTATCTGACAGACCATGCTTATTCCATATATTTACAAGAGCTAGATAAGACAAGAAAATAGGGTATCTATGCTGGAACTGTGTATTCTTAATTTGTCTGACTTGATAGAGTTCAAAAGCATCCATGCGGCGCTGTGGGGGATTATTTATTTCCGCTTTACGTTCTCTTTTCAACAAATGAAACGTTGTGAGTCGCTTGATGTTCTATCACTTTTCCCATGGCATTTGTGCAAACAAGCCGTTCCAACTTGTCCTACCATGACACATAGACAAGGAGAAAAACCACCTATTCCCTCCTTATTTATAAATGTAGTTTTTACTGGAACAGCTTCTTCCCAAGAACTTCTGGTTTGTAGAACAGACCCCCAGCGGGATGTTTTCTTAATCCCTACAAACTTAACTTCTTCATGTCTAGGGTTAACAATCATCTTTCTTGCATTCTTACAATGATAAGCCACAATATAGTAATACACTAACTTGGAGTTATTGGGGTTTGAGTAGTATATCAGCATACCCAACCCGAAAAAACTTAACATATAATAAATCGTGAAAATCGTTATACATTAAATCATTTTAAAATTTTAATAAAAATATAACATGGAATTCGAACTCGGATCTCCGAGTTCGAATCCCAGTCGAATCCATTACATTCACTTACGTGCTCATACCCTTGGGAAAGTTATGACTCTTCTTTTTCTCCCTCCAGCTATGGGCAAATAGTAGAACAGACCAGGTTCTATGGCCTTGGATGCAAACAGGCCTACCGCAGAAAGAAAAAGCATTAAAATGGGATTAAATGTAGATATAATGAGTTTTACATGAGATATTATACAACGGGCGAAATAGTATAAAATTTGCAACCTCATCTGAATCATCATTGATAAGTTCCATTATTTTTATTGGTTAATCTGTACCAGTTTCAGATTCAAATTAAGTAAATTTTAAGATTTAAGGAATTCGATATTAAATGAATTTGATTGAGGTATTCATTATTTGATTTTACAGGTTTATTGTGCAAATACGAGTCTGATATATTTTTTACCAAATTTTCCTACTTGACTTACATACATCACGTTACGAAGACTCCGATGCAGAAATATTTGAAAGTTCTTATTTTAAAAATTGATGTTCTATATTGCTGCGCAACCATTGTACAAAACGATATAGATATTTGGTAATATTAATTCCTCTTGGACATGATCTCAGAATGTTAGTTTAATCCCAGAAAGAATCGAAAATGAGTGCAATAAGTCGAGATATGAGATTTATAAAAAAAAGATGATCCCTCTATCATATTTTACTTCATAGTCATGTAATTTAGGTCAAATCAGAACAGAGAACCAATTAATGATCGAATAAAATAAATTAGAAAAATATACAAGCCCAACTGTGATGAGATATGAACTGATCGCTTAAGAATTCCATGCACTATCTCAGATGGATTTATTAATAGAAAACAGATGTAGATAAGATATCTAATATTTAACATAAAACTGAAAACAAATTTACCAAAACAAGAATTATGATCTTCAATTCGAATGGAGGAAACGATGGCGTGTTACTTGAATCCATCATAAACATTCAGAATGTGAAATTAATAAATAAAACACACTTGAGATATGTTGGTGTATAGAAGTTATCGTAATTATCCATGTATAATACGCACCCCTCAAATTATGCTGAAAGTGTGGGAAAATGTTTCTACTTACGCATAATATGCAAGCCTTGTTTGGTAATCAAACCCTATAAATTGTACCTCTCCTGTTTCATTATGGCCAGCGGTTCCTACTCTTATTTAAGCTGTAATTGAAGATATTTATCAATATTTCCGATCATCACGATTCTAAAAGGAAACGGAAATACGTATATTGTGCCTACTGCGCAGAACCATTAATCTGTTTTTGTTCGATAAAATGTGCAATCTACCGGATCTGGATGTAGCTTTTCGCAAAAAATGATTTTGAAAATAGAATAATAATATTCTAATTTAGTTTTCTGATAATTCTTATATTTTACATTTGTAAGTATTGGTAAGTACATATGATAGTATTTGACATTGTATGGCGTCGCAATCGCGTAATGTAAATTCAAATTGTCGTATGTTTGTGGCGAGTAGCCATTTTGAAACTGAAATCGGACTAAAAAACGGCAATTTTGAAGATTTTTTGTAGCTGTGCATAATATGCACCCCCCTATGCTTATTATTTTTTAGAAAAAAATCGTATTATACATGGGGAATTACGGTATTACGAATTTAGTATAGTGTACAAAGAATCTGTTTATATGCTCAGCTAAAGGAAGTTTGTCCACGCCGCTAGTTATTAGAACACACAAATAATCACTGTCTATATTTCTGAGATGAGGTATTATGTACACTATTTAAATTATTCGGACTATTGTCCTCATATTTGTCGCCATATTTATCACAACGTCAGTTATCAGTTATCTCCTGTGAATTCCCCTATCAAAATTCTCCACCACGTTAACCAGGTATTGAACTCACACTCTTTGGGTCGTGTCACTTGATCTAACAAACACCTACATCCACTGTGTTATGTGTTCTGACATCCATTAAACATATCACGTGGAAGTAGAACAGTCTACCCCAGTGAGCAAAATAAAGGGTTCAGTTCGATATTCCAACCTCCTGAAGAAGGTCGGAGCGTACAACAGTCGAAACGTTGTTATAAATATGGCGAAAAAGATGAGGAAAATAGTCCGAATAATTTAAATAGTGTAAAAATTTTAACATAAGTAATCTCCCTATGTACTTAAATAACCTTACGGATTTTGACATTTGTATGAATATTATGTATAGCGCCCAATCAATTCACAAATTTTTACATTCTCGATTGTATGTAACCGCCTTCTCAGATCAATAGCTAAAAAAGACTTCTGGAGGATGAATCCTGTAGATTCTTAGTGTAAACTATCTTTCTTTATACTACGTGAACTGACACTACATAATAACAACAACAAAAAACTGTAAAAAAATAACAGAAAGTATAACATTTGATGACCTTCAACAACAGCAATAACTAAAATGATTAACACATGTCACACCAAGAGAAAATAATGGTATACGTTCCACATCAAAGACAAAGTTAGAAAAAGGCCCTTATGAATACTTATAAAAGCGAGAACAATTACTAAAATTGTGCGACCGATTTTCCTGAAAAGTTCTAGAGATATCTGATAAATGTCAACCAACAACATCTCTTTCTCGACGTTCAATAAATGCGGGAAATTTATCTAAGGAATCGGTTAATATGACCATATACGAGAGTGAATTCGAATATTATATTTAAATCAGGAACGAATAAACTTGAAGTTTTTAAAAAAAATACTCATCGGATCGAATTACACATGTAACCCGATATTATTTAATCATATATTTGATTTTCTAATGTCCTTAAGCGTCTTAAATTTCATAGAACAGGGATATTTGAAATATCTCGAGTCTTAATAAAAAAGGCTTATAATACTTCCCTAAGTTAATTCTATATATATATATATATAGTATTTTTTAGCATCAGAACAACTCTTTATGGGTCATTTAATATCAAACTTTAAACTTCTTTGTTGCATTAGTAACATCATTTACGAAAATTTATCGCTGGTATTTTTTCTTCAAAAATGTACTGCTAGTATTTTTAATATGGAAATATATATTGGTTCTTTCATAGTGTTTTACACCAAATTTGGCTGTTAAAGATTTGCCCATAGTTAGACACCTTAAAAGGTGCTACAACCCTGGGTTAGCGTGAGCCGGGTAACAACAGCGAATAAGATAACATTCGACGCGTTTCGAAACCTCCTGATTTTTCTTGCAATCAAACGTAGTTCCCTGTCATACCCTGGACGACATTCTGGATATAGTGATTTTACAAGCGTAGCTTAGATGTGGCACAAGGCTGAAATTATGGTCCACTCAGTGTGGATCAAACTCACTACTCCGACGTAATTGTTCTAGCGAGACAAGCTTGCTAACAATTACACTGCCCTGTAGTCCCCCGGCATTCTGGATATAAATATCCAACTAGACGGGTAACCGTGTTCTTCAATGACGCTTCGTATGTATTTTTGTTTTATATATCATAACTCTCAGGCCAAAGAGACATTTTCTAACCCAACGTTGGTAAATTATATAACAGTCATAATAGTATTAAGAGAGGAAGACTTATTTTCTGTTGTATGGTTTCGCTGCTTGGATGAAAGGATGATGACTGCAAGGATGGCATCGTCTTTCGTGGAGTGACGTCATCAAAGAAGTAGATGAATGATACTGTAATCAATATTAATTAGCAAGGAACCAGCTGGCCATTATAAGTTTATAGATGGCGTCAAACTGAAAGCTTCTGTCTACATCAATTCCTGAAAAAGCAATCTTCAGTGAGGGCTCAACACGAGTCGGAACTTCAAACTAAATTAATATTTATGCGAGATATTGAAATTCTATATCATGTTAGATTTAGGGGATATTTTCCATAAACCTGAAGGATATATTTGACCGAAATGCAATGAGGTTTAGACTAATAGATCGTTTGCCATAGTTCAAGGAGTTCCACATGATTCTAAATTGGTTTCAATAATAATAGGTATATATATATATATATATATATATATATATATATATATATATATATTTATTAAGTTTGGATATCTCAGGCATATATCTATGCATTGGGGATATATTTTTTCATATATTTGTAAGTTTCAGTTTGACATTACTATCGTTTTTATTTAGAGAGAATCCTGCCTAATCATGCCAAGTGTAACGTTTGCCATTTCTCACATGACCA
>CAHIKZ030000585.1:0-15000 GCA_903632075.3 Acanthosepion pharaonis
GCAAATTTATGGGTATATGTTAGATCAAATAAAGCTAGATCTGATCAGGTTAATATTGTAGGATCGTGGAAGCACTTGGGAGTTAGTTCCATAAAGTAGATATTCTTGCGAAGAAGCTGCTTGGATGAAATCTAAAAATCTTTAACCTGTACAAGACCCAAAAGCCACTTGGTAGGGGATTACAAAGCAGTGGTAAGGCCTGTTAGGGTTACAGGAGAGATAAAACCCAGACTGAACAGATTAATAAGTAATAATGTATAGTAGAAACAGGGAATGGATCACGGTAGTTCTCAAAATGTAGGTGGGTTTTAGCTAGAAGGTTAGAACTGGTAACTTAAGAATGCAGTTCGCCTCGAATACTTTCTATGAAAATGGGATAGAGCAATGAGAGCCTCAGTTAATAGTAAAATTTACAACCAAAAGCCTCCTGACGGTTGGATGTCATCATAGAAAATTTAAGATAGGTACATGCGTAGAAATGAGTGCAACACGGAAATTCACTATTAACTATTTTAGCAGTATACTTTATACTAATCAATATATATATATATATATATATATATATAGTTAAATCAAATTTGATGTAACTATTGTTACAAAAACATTTCGCTTTCATTCCATGCCTGGATAAAGTCAGAAGACGAAACGTTGGCAAAACTAATATTTTTTTACAATTGATATTTTGAAACGATATATATATATATATATATATATATATATATATATATATATATATATATATATTACTCAGGTGTATATAAACAGTGTTCAAAGTTATATGACTGACCTATTAAATCTATATTCAAAATACTGAAGACTGCATGTTTGCAGAAACACCGAGTCTGCCATCGACGTGGATATATCACTAAGATATATATATATATATATAATACACACATATATATATTAGTGAATATATATATATATATATTAAATGTTATTTTAGTGAATATTATGATGAGTAGACACTCATTTAAATTTTTAAGAGTATATTTCTGTTTGTCTACGGGAATATTCGAGAAATCTTATTAGAAACATAAACAGGATAGCGTATTTTCTCGAATAGATTTCTGAATAGTCAGACTGGCAGACGAAAATAAACATATTGTTTAAAAAGTAAATGAAGTATCTACTTTAAATACGTGTGCCCACTAAAAATAACTAGTCCATTTAACAAATAATAAAAATCTTCCTCTCTCTCTCTCTCTTATATATATATATATATATGTGTGTGTGTGTACGTGCAAATATCGTGGGTAGATTAAAACGTGCCAGTCAATAAATAATTGTTTTTATTTTAGATCTAATCTGTAAAATATCTTCCTTTCAGCCAGTCTTTACACCTTTGTTCTGCTAACACAATTCCTGATTTCCTCCTCGATAATGTTATTTTTAATAAGGAAAACAAAGCATCGCCAGACCAAGAAAAAAAAGTGTTCATAGTATGTTCCTCCTGATTCGAAAAGAATTTTAGATACTTTTATTTTTGCACGTTTCATCTCCAGAAATATGTCCGTATTTATCATCTTGTTTATGAACTTTTATTCAGTGCGCACACACACACATACACACATGTAGATGCATACACATGCGCAACGTACTTGTACAAAGTACGAGTATAATAGCCTCATCCACTTGTAAAAGAAAAGGACAAAATTAATGGAAGACTATAATAAAAACGAAAAAGCCAACACAATAACATCAACTATGAAATGGCAACATTGTGCTTATTATGTTTTGAAAGAAAAAATATCTATATCTATAGATCATACAAACAAAATCCATAACATTCAGTTAAAATAAATAAAAAACAACATAAAAATCATCTTTGATAATGGCTAAGAGAATAGCCGAAAGGCTCATGATATGCATAACATTTGAACAATTTTACACATTTTATATCCATAAAGAAAACGCTTTTGGAACACAAGAAAAATCAAATAAAAGCTTAACTGAACTACCTGTCAGTTTTAGTGAAACTGATATACAGTGTAACCGGATATAGAGACCCGGATATAAGAAAACTCGGATATAAGAGAGATTTTCTGGTCCCAAATTAGAGCCTGTGTTAATGTATATAAAATAGACCAAACCGGATATAAGAGAAACTCGGATATAAGAGATTTTTCTCCGGTCTCGACAACTCTCTTACATCCGGTTACACTGCATATATATTTGCATTAAAGCAAAGCTGTTCAGTAAAATGAATTGGAGCATTCCGGCTGATTACGTTTACATTCGTAAAAACAATGCTAGATTTAGTTTCTTCATTGAATGAAGCCAGTAGAAACTTCTACTGATCGGTTGGTTTTCGATCCGGGATTGAAGTATTCTGATGTCTATTCGAACTGAGGAGATGTGATAGAGCAAAACAGTACTGTTCTACGAACGTATATATATATATATAATATTACATTTAAACGCAAAAGAAACGAATTCAGTAATGGTTAGCACACATAGTTTTTGCTTTAGAGTTGCACCTTGATGATCTCAGAAAGAGATTGAAAGTACTTGGGAATTTCTTTTTAAGCGTTTCATCCCAAGCAATTCGGGAAGCCACTAGGACGCAAGGGGTTACAGAAAATTTAGAGCAAGATCAGATAGGAGGATAGAAAAGGATGAGGAGAAGGATAGTGGATAGATCAAGGCAACTGAGATGTCGATTGACATTACATTTGAATAGTTGGAGATTATAGCCTGGAAACTGTGGGATTAATAGAGAGGTTTGTTTTTAGGATTAGAGTTAAGAAATTCCCCATTCAAAGATTAGGCCCTTTTTCAGAGCACGGCCCGGGTTTGTTTTGTCAAACTAGATTTGTTTTGAGCGGAGAATTTAGTGTCTCCGTAGATGCCAACTTGGGAATCTATATGGTTTTTCACTGTTAGGGGTTTTTTTGGTATTTGATTGTAATATCAGAAAATAAAAATTAAAATTGGTTATGTAAAAAAAAACAAAACATAATGTTTTAATATAAAATATATATATATATATATATTTTTTTTATATATATTTATATATATTTGTGTTTTGTATTGGAAATATTTTAAAAAAAAAAGGGGGTTTATATTTTTTTGTCTCAGGTTGATCCATTTTCCCATTAAATTTTCTTTATGGTTTTATATTTTCCCTAAGCTTTTCAAATCCCATACTGTTCTAAACCCCCTCATCCAAGAGGGGCGCCCCCAATATTGACATGAGAAAATAAAACTCAACAGGCTTTCAACCTTTTAAAACCCTATATTCAGTAAATTTGGGTGCCTTTTTTGGATGATTGGGGTAAAAATCTTCTTGTTCTTGTATTAATTAAGACATGGGAATATTTATAGAAATTTTTTTTGACGAAAATTTTAAAATTAAAAACTTTTTTCAAGTGGTTCTTCAAAAAATATTGTTTTTTTTCTTTATATTTTTTCTTTTTTAGTTTAGCCTTTCGCTTTTAATTTTTTTAAAAAGTTTATATTTAATGTTATGCTTCGTTTTAAAAAAATGAAAAAATCAGGAATTCTGACTTTATATTTTTTTGGGTAAGTAAGATATCGTAGAATCATTTTGGGGGGCCCCTTTGGTTTTGCCGGGTTTGATTTAAAAATGTTGATAAGAATGTTTTTTAAATACGCTTTTGTTCGGTGTTTTTTTTTTGCAAGAAGGGTAGATAAAAATCTGTTTCTTTTCCGCATTCATCTATGTTTTTAAAGGGCTATATGTATAAAACAACAAATTTATAGAAGATTTTAAAAACACTTGTATTTGCGGAAAAAAAACAGCTAAAATTACTGGGAAATAAGAAGGGGGATTGGGAAAAATTGCCCACAACACATAGGAAGGCGGGGGGAAAGGGGGAAACAAGGAATATCCCCAACGCTTGATGTAAATGGGTTGACTAATGAATAGTGAGCAAATAATTTTTGGGCCAAGGGCCAAGAAATTGTAGACCAGATCGCAAGGTAGTGAAAAAGACAGGACTTTAAGTTTTTTTGAAAAAGCCCCATCTCGTAGCCTAAAATTTTATTTGTTTATTAAAGTGTCCCATAAAATTTATTTTGTGGAATTTATACTGAGTTTATATGAAAAAAAGGAGATAAAGATTTTAAAAGTCGATCCGAGGGAGGGGAACCCAATATTATTATAGAGGGGGGCGGTTTTGGATTTAAACAAACCTGAGCAAACTGGAATTTGAAAGCATCACCTTTTTTTATTTCTACAAAAGTACTCATGGGTTTAAGAAAGCTTTATTCAACTGAGAATACAAGGTTCACGTATATTCCTTTAAGCCCCAAAAAACAAAATAGCTTCTCCCCCTTCTCAAAGGGAGGAACAAATCAAGGAGAGTCCTTACCAAAACAACTATAAAATAGAAAAAATTTAAAAATATATATATATATATATATATATATATATATATATATTAAATATTTTCAGAAAATTTAAAAAAAAAATCTATAAAAAAAAATTTTAAAAAATAACTAAAAAAATTTTAAATATTTTTTAAAAATTTTTAAATTTAAAGAATTTAAAAAGCGTCCTCTCTTTCAAAGAAGGGGAGAGGAAAAGGAAGCCCAATATGCAAAATTTTCCAAATCGAAATTTTAGGGGAAAATTTGTCCATCAAAAAATGTAATGTCTAAATCACTGAACAAATTGAGCTTTTTTGGGTTTTCAAAAAAAATTTTTAGCCATGTTACACCCCTTTGACCCCGAATCACTGAAAAGCCCTAAGTTTTTCACAAGAAAAAGAAAAGGTAAAAAAGTTTTTTGTAACCTATTATGTCTTTCCAACTGAACAATGGTGGAAGGAAAATATCATTCAGGCCTTCATAATGGTACCAAATTCATATTCCCACTTGAAGTCCATTCAAGAACCATCAAGACAACGGTGAATAAATTTTTTAAAAATGAAAGTAGAAAGGAAAACTGGGTCAGGAGGTTAAAAACGAGGAATCATATTTTAGCTTAACTTTTATTGTTCAAAGTAGTGTTCAAAAGTTATATAAAACCCCCAAAATTTAGTTAGAATTTTTTAAACATTTATAAAAACAAAAGTTCAAAACAATTTAACAATTGGGCAATTTTGCGTTACAGATATATATATATTCACTTGGGAAAAAAATTTTATGGATAAATAAAATTTGTTGATATTTTTTCAACAAAAACTTAAAACCCTTTTTAAAAATAATATAAAAAAATTTATATATATATATATAAAATATATATATAAAATATTTTAAAAAACCTTTTAAAACATGTATATTTTAGAAAAAAGGAAGAATCCGGTAGAACTCAATTTTGGGCAAAAAGTTTTTATATATATATATATATATTATTATTATATATTTTATTTATTTTTTAAAACAGACTTTTCTTTTAAACCTTCCGTTTTGGAAGTAAAAATTTTCATCTTTTTAAAATTAAAAAAAATTTTTTAATGGAAAAAATTTTTGATTTTAAAATTTTTTTTGGTTTTTTTTTTGGGTTTCCCCTTTTTACCTTTGGTTTAATCCATTATTTTTTTATAAATAACAATAATTTATTTAAATAATGGGGGAACCAATTAACAAATTTTGGGAAAGGGGTTGAAAAATAATTTATTCAGTTTGGCCGGGGGATTTAATTTGATTCATTTTAAAGATGAAAAAGGCCCCCCCTGGAAAAGTAGAACCCTAAATTTTTTACCATAGCATTTAACCCCTTTTCGCAAATTAAATTCCCTTTTTTTCATTCTTTTTTCCAAAGACCCTTTTTTTTTTCGTTTTAAAATTTATTTGAGGGTTTTTTTTTCACCCAAAATTTAATAAATGGGAAAAAAAAAATCCAAAAATTTTTTTAATTTTTTAAATTACTTTAAACAAAAACAAAAAAAAAAATTATTTTAATTGTTTTTTACCAATGGGGTTTTCTTTTAAAACCCCTTTTAATTACAAAATTTTTTTTTTCCCTCCAAAACTTTTTTTTTCCAGCCTTAAATTTTAAAAATTTTTTTTTCATCCCTTTTTTTAAAAATTACTTTTTTTCTGGTTAGTCCAGGTTTCTTGGTAATTTTTTTTGCCTGTTTAAAATTTTATTTTTTCTATAAATTGTTTTTTTTTCTTTTAATTTTCTTTAAAGGGGAAAAATAATAAAAAATTTTTCCCCTTGTAATTTTTTAAAAATTGTTTCTACTTTTTAAAAAAAAAAAAAAAAAAGGTTTTTCTAGAACCCCTTTTTTTTTGTTATTTTATTAATTTTTGTTTTCCACTAATTTAAAAAAAAAAAGATTTTTATTTTTTTTTGATAAAATTATTTTTTATCAATTTTAAAAAAAAAAACATAACTTTTTATTTAAACATCTTTTAAAGAAATTTCAGGATGTTTTTTTCCAATTTAAAATTTTAAAAAAAAAGAAAAACAAAGCTATTCCCTTTTTTAATCAACCACGGGAATTCACAAGGATTTTTTTCCTTTTTTTAAATTTACTTTTTACTTCGAAAAAATGCTGTGTTTTTTCAATTTTTGCAAAAAATTTCCATTCTGTTACCAGACCATATCCCGTCCAATCATTTGAAGAATCTGATCAAGATAGTGCGATGTTTTAATGCCCTTGGAATCGTCCTTAGTTCCGTGCCCTAATTGGTCTAATCTTCTTTCCATATTCAGAGGATTGAGGAAAAGAAAGTGGTCGTTTATCGAAAATGTCGGAGGAGAAAGAAAAGGACGCGCATGCGTGATAAAACATCACAAGAAAGCAAGTGAAGCCTGCTCATGTGAACGTGTTCAATTTTAATTAACATCTGCATGGGGATAGCGTGATTCTCTTCTTTTAGAAAGAAAGAACGAAGGAAAATTCGGATATATTCACCTATCGTCCGGTTAATACATCTCCCCATTTTTAAAGACAATTAGAGGTTTATCACTTGTTTCCTTTTAGATTTTTTTCTTTTTTTGAACTACTTCAACTCTATACTTCAAACGACTGCCTTGAACCAGAAATTTTATTTAATAACTGTATTTCTTCTCAATAGGAGTAGATATGTTTGCCTATCATCCGGTTCAAGCTCCTTCTAATCTTGTAAATAGGGTAGGAGTCTATTCCCTTGTTTTTCTGTCTGTGACTGGGTTTCCTTCTGAAGTTTCTCATTCTCTTCTTAACAGTAGCTCCTTGTATTGTATTGTCATTATGTCCTCTATTCGGTGAAGTGGTTTATATATATATATATATATATATATATATATATATATATATATATTTTATGCATTTTGGTGCATATTCATATTTATGACACGCTCTGTTTTATTTATTAAATAATAGATATTAAAAATAATAAATATATTTCTTTAAACCTGGGAAATAATAACCACCCATATTTTGTGTAAAATGGAGAATCTGATGAATTAGTACCCAAATCCTAGTCCCTAAGAAAATAAATTATGATCCAAAAAACCTTAAAGTTGTCTGTTTCTTAATATAATTAATATTCCTTTAGTTTATTGAGCTCAATGGATTACTTCTATTTGAAATTATCCATACGGATTACCAAATGTATATATACATATACATATATATATATATATATATATATATATTAAAAAGAAGAGGGTGCCATAAACGTTTTTTGATTTGTAATGTGGATTTATTGAGAAAAAATAATATACTTTGTTTTACATGTTCATGACACGTGTTTCTGGTCTGGTCTCGCAACCGTCTTCAGGTGAAAGTGGAATTTTTACATATTGTAAAATGGTAATTTTCTTCATGTTCAATGTGAGATATTCTCGATATGAGACATTCTGTTTGTGTGGCAATATATATATATATATATATATATATATAGGAGGATATGAATATAGATAGATTGATAAGGGAAGTATATATATATATATATATATATATATATATATATATATTACTTTTATCCAACACCAGTTTTCGTTAAATAGCGTCGATCAGTGTGTCTGTCCCTGGTGCCCTCTGCTCAGTGGATGTTAAAGAATGTCACTTAATGTTCCTCTGCGTGCCTGTTATGTTTTTTTTTAACCCCATGGATGGATAGCTATGCATGTTTACCACCAGTTTATTTATCGGATCAGACACTGACATTATCTCAGGCATCGATCGGCAGCAGGTGGATAGGAGGCAATTTTCAGGTCAACGGGGCCGATGTGCCTGGCTTCTCTTAAGGACAAAGACAGCAAAAAGCGCTTCTGGACCCCAAATATAGTTGTTAATTGTCGAACCATTATTATTTTAAAAACCAGTGAAGATATTACTCCAATATATGTGATTATTTACTGTAAATACTTGTAATGTTCAGATTATATATATTGGAAAATATCTTCAGGTGTTCTAATTCCATTTCATCCAGTATATATATATATATATATATATATATATATATATAAGATAAATTATATATATATATATATATATATATATATATATATATATATATATATATATATATATATATATATATATATATATGTGTGTGTGTGTGTGTGTGTGTGTGAAAATATATAGAAAATAGGAAGGAACTGTTAGGTAAATAATCCAAAGTCCCTTAGTATTTTAATTATTATTTTTTAAAAATAGTGTTTGATAAAAAAGAGAGGCATAAATATAATTATTTATTTAAACATGTGATTCCAAATAGCAGCATAAAAAGTCCCATGTTTCAAAAATAAGATGGAAAACTTCAATATAATTATTTAAATTAAATTGAGTTAAAATAAGCTCTGTTCCATCTTCAAGCGAAATTTTTTGGGAATATATATATATATATATTGTTACCTGATGATCCGGAGTCCTTTAAAAAGAATTTTAGTGAAATAAAAGTATTGTAATGGTACCTTTTAAAGTGGTCTGTTTTTTTAATTATATATATATATATATATATATATATATATATATATATATATATATATAGATAAAAAATAATAATAGCAAAAGGTATTGATTAGCAGAAATTCTGTTACATTTATATTCTGTTAAATTATATAATTTTACCTATATACGCAAAATTATATAATTTAATGTATACCTTATTTAATGTATACCTTTAACAAACTGCTCAATATTGCTAGAATGATAATTATTATTAAATTAAAAGTAATGACATGAAATATATATCGAAGTCAATTCAGCGTTTCTGTAATGTTTTAACCAATCATCGGGATTCCTCATGAGTGATTGATAGATTACGATACTCTCAGTTGGCTTCGAAAAGAATTTCAACGTTGCAACTGAACTAACAGACACACACACACACACACACATATATATATATATATATATATATATATATATATATATATATATATATATATATATATTAGTAGTAATAATCTTATAAGTATAAGAAATTATGCTCGTCCGAAAACTTTCGATGTCTTGAATTTTTGAATAATCAAACCAATATCAAAGGGTAAAACGTATATAAAAGAAAAAACCAAGAATGTACGTTAGGCGAAAATAATCGTCTAGCATGCAAGTCCAAACCCCCCCAAAAACCGATAATGAGTAGGCAAAATAACTAGATAAAGTTAGCGATACAGTAAGTAGAGCAGACCTAGTTAAAACGAGAGCCAGGCAAACCTACAACGGTTTGTTTATTGACTATATGTATTCGTTGTTTTTACCTTTTTAGCCAGCCTTCTCTGACGATCCGCTTAGGGTAAATCTTTGGGGAGGTGTGTATATATATATATATATATATATATATATATATATATATATATATACAAATCAACACCAATGTAAAGAACGAAAAAGAATATAATTCAAACGTTCATAACATTAAAAAAATAAGCCTCAATAAAATAGAGCAATAAATATTTATTATAAACTCTTACAATTTATAAAAGTTTATAATATATATATATATATATATATATATATATATATATATATATATATTGATCTTTTCGTCGTTTTCGAAGTATGAGGTTCAAGCGGCTGAGTTCTTAGGACCAACAGCCAGACTATCCGCAATTATCATTTGTTTGATTGTATTGGCAAAGATACAGTAAACATTTTTTGTAAGAGTCGAATACAGAGAACTGGTGTACTGTATGTTGCAATGTCTCTGCAGGTTTTATATATAGAATTCTCATTCTCCAAGATCGTTCAACACTAAAAAGGTTATATGACTTGATCTTTTTCTGCTATCATATTCATAGCTGGGCGGTGGGGGAAAATATGAACTCATACTTTTCCTAGGGTTATTAGCACGTTAAGAATGTACTGAACCTGACTCAATTCGAAATTGACTCCGATTCCTCAATCTGAGCCACTATATATAAATATATATATATATATATATATATATATATATATATATATATATATATATATATGTGTGTGTGTGTCTTTTATTGTTTGTATTGTTTTAAAAAGAAATATGGACTTTTAAAATTTAATTACCTCCCTGATCTTTACATTGTAAAATTTAAATTGTACAGTACTTTAACCTTGGCGTTTTTCATCATGTATGAAAAATTTACTTTGATATGAACAAACAATTTTGTCTTAGAAAAAAGGAAACAATTGATGATGATGAAATTTTGCTAATGTCGAAAGTACTCGGAATAAATGAATATATATCAACATTTTATTAATTTTCTCTCTTCCATTAATAAGAATATTAAGAAGCTTGTCTGTGAATATGAGAGGATCTTATTGAAAATAAATAGACAGAACTTGTAAAATGTCTTAATGAAAACATATAAATATATATATATATATATATATATATATATATATATATATATATATATATATATTTATAGATGTTTTTGTGTATTAAATGTGTGGGTGTACTTTTGTGTGTATGTATTAAATGGGACATGTTTTAATAAAACATGCTGCCAAAATATACGCAATATATATATATATATATATATATATATATATATATATATATATATGTATATATATATATTTAGGTATGTGTGGGTGTGTGTGCATGTATGGCTGGAAGTGCTTTTGTGTGTTCGTGTGTGTATGCGTGCGGACATGATGTGTGAGTAAACATCTTCTCAATATTCGTGTGGAAGTTACATATGTGTCCTTTGTTCCTTTCAGCCGTTTCTTTCACCTTCACTTGAAAAGCATTGGTTTGATCAGATAAACGAGAAATGAAAACGTGACAAGACGATATCTGCCGCGATCTTCCCTCGCTATGGGAAAAGAAGGAAACGTTAAAAGAAAATAGCCAAATGCTGAAAGGAAAGCGCGATGCTATCAGAAAGAGGAGAGTGTCAACGAAGCACATTAAACAGAAAAAAGAAACAGAAGTGAAAGATGAGAGAGAAGAACCCGAGTACCAGAGAGAAAAAGACAGGGAAATTGAAAGGTCGTTAAGATGTACATACACCGGAAGTGACGAAACAGAAAAACGTTATTTATGATTGGAAGGAAGATCAGCGACTGATTTCCGTACAAGTGTATGTCCGATTTTTTTTTTTTTTCTTAAAACTTTACCATAGCTATTTTACGACATTAGTTTACTATATTAACTTCGTTCAAAATTTTTATCACAGCATAATCATACAAAATAATGTTGTTTAGAATGAATGCATCACTTTTAAGATACTCACGATAACTACACAAGTCTAACACTGCAAAAACCGAAAATCCCATTTTAGTATAAACCGATATTGCTAAATGGAATCTATTTGTAAAGGTTAATTTTTTTAAAGTTTTCTTCTGGATATATATTCTTACAGATAATATTACAATTAGAATATTTTTAAAAATAGATTATATTTAAAACAGATTTTAGTTGAGCTAGAAATATTCTTGTGTTCTAAATTATACTGAAACTAACTGTTTAAAAATATTTTGAACACGAGTAACATTGGTTACCTAGAATGATCACTGTGTAAAATAAATGTTTCCGTTTATTTTTTATCATAATGCTTCCGATTTACTGATGGACCTATATATATATTTAAATCGATCATATCCGTGAAATCTATTATTATGGCCTTGTGCCAATGTAGGTTAGTGTTAGTAAGTAGTAATATACATGCATTTTGCAGACAGCGTCACTTGTCTGTATAGCAATGAGGTGACGATCATTAGTTCCGGAAAATATATCTTCACGCATTAAAATATTTGCGGTAAATTTAAGTTGGTATACGTCTGAAGCAGTTCTTAATTGGAATTTAGTATGATTATCCAAAATCAGTATAACCGGTGAACCTATAAAACGATATATATATATATATATATATATATATATATATATATATATATATATATATATATATATATGTGTGTGTGTGTGTGTGTGTACCAGGTATAACAGCTAAATTGTTTAAATCGTATAACACCAAATTTATCCAATTGTTAGATTAAGCTTTGAATCGTTGTATCTTAAAATGATTAAAGATATCTTACTGGAATTCTTCGATTATTTTCTATCGCTATTGGACTTTACTTTGAACAATAAGAATGTATTTAGCTTAAAGTTGAAATGATGATCCCTCTTGCTGGTGTAACGTGCTGGCCTAGTTTTCGTCTCCACTGCCTTCCATCCCATGGTGTTGCACGATTTGGACGATTTTGCTGTTACACATGGTATATATATATATATATATATATATATATATATATATATATATATATATATGTGTGTGTGTGTGTGTGTTTGTGTGTCAAAATTTACATACATTCGTGCGTGAATGTGTATAAGAAAATAAAAAAGTAAATAAATAAATAAAATAAGAAACAAAAAAATAAAATTAAATAAAAGCAAGCAAAATAATTTAACCTAAATAAATAAATAAATGACTTCCGGTAAAATAACCGCCATAATAGACTACCCACAATGCACCACTGACCCGTATATGTATAAATAGTCGAGAAAAAATAACAGCACACGTGGCCTGACGATTGTATATAGCATGAAACAGACTGTCGCCTCTAAGTGTTGACTTCTATGTTCACTTTTACATTTACACACGCTCTATCTCTGATATTGAGCACTTTATCCCATAAATATAGCACACTTAAGACTACATTTCTTCGGTATATATATATATATATATATATATATATATATATATATATATATATATATATATATATAAAGACATTTTTATGGCTATACATTCTTTTTTATAGATACAAATATTTACGTAAATGCTCTGTTTATATTAAACAGTATTAAACAAGATTTACCGGCCTGAATGTCCGAGAAATTTTCATAGAAAATATTCGTCCTCCAACAAGAATCGAACCTTATATAAAAAGAATGAACCTGTATCCTTTTTTATAAAAAGAATATATAAACATAAAAATGTCTCAAAAAAATTGTCGGTGTGTGTCCATTTCACAATGTGTGACGTCATTTGTTTACATTTGGATACGCCATGAATCTACGTGAGAGAATCATGGAAGTTTATAGATTAAAGACAGTAAAATCGACCTTGCTAACTGAACGTCGCTCTGTGGCCCAATCAGTTAAAGGCAAGTCAGACTATATGACGGTTCCGTATAGAATACAGGTTCGATTCTTGTCGGTGAACGAATATTTTCTATGAAAATTTCTCGGACATTCAGGCCGGTAAATGTTGTTCAATACTGTTTATTATAAACAGAGAATATACTATAGATGTTCGTGGTAAAAACAGTGTTCAATGTAAAATAACTGAGTTCTAATAATAAAAAAAAACATTCGTCCCATAATATTTGATACCACTGAATTTCACGCACGTGGTAATCGTATGAAACAAAACGATTGCCACGTGCATTAAATATTCTCACAATGTGTCCTTCTCATTCGTATCACAACTCTCAATGAAGAGTTGTGATCCGAAGCAGTCTGTGGATTACAATATACAGAGAGAGACAGAGAGAACGTGTCAGAGAGTGGTTAGTGGTATATTGGTTGGAGCCTCGAAACGAGAAAACTTTGCATTCACTTTCGCGCATAGACCCTTGGAAAATGACTAAAAGCGTCTCTTCTCCCACACATCAACATACCAACATATGGATTAAATGATAGGCCAGTCTGGCCTCTTTAGCATTACGATATATACATACACTCACACACACACAAACACACACACACACACACACACATATATATATATAGATAGATAGATACACCTAGTGAGCCAGACAAACCTACCTAGGTTTCACCCAAACGGATCGTCAGGGAAGGTTTGGCTAACGAGGCAAAGAGAAACACATATGACGATCCGTTTAGGTGAAACCTAGGTAGGTTTGTCTGGCTCACTAGGTGTATCTAGGTCTGCTCTACGGTTGTATTGAGCTCTTTTGTTAGTTAGTTGTTACTCGTATCGGGGTTTTTTCTTTGGGCTTCAGACCTGCATCTGTGCGATTTTTTTGTCGGCAGAAGTTCATGTTTGTAGCTCTTTCTTTTTTTAAAACCTTTTTTTCCCTCGAGATTGATTTGATTAGCAAATCAAAAATTCGAGGGTTTTTCGAAACGAGTCTATATATATATATGTCCTTGCCGGATTAGATAATCGTTATATTTATCTTCATATATTTATATTTGATTTGTAACCTGTAGTCGACATTAAATTTGTCAAATTTTCTCAATTACTAAGCGGCCCTTTAAGTAAACGTAATTTTACTTTCCTTCGTCCCATCTCTCTCCCCCAACTCTTCTGTCCCTCCCTCTAATTCTAGCATTAAATTGTCGATGGTGTGTGTATGTCACCACGAAATGTATCTTTATGCATTAGACATCCGTCAACATTCTTTCTTTTCTCTTATTTAAACCCCTTCCTCCCACCTCTCCTAATATCCTCTCTATTAAGGTTTAATCTCCCTCCTCCTCATACTTACACTTTCTCTAAATTCTGTTTTTATTTCCGGAGTTGTTTTTTTTTTTTTGTTTTCTTTTTGAATTTGTAGGTCTGATGAATTGGATCGTATTTACGATTCCAATGGAATAAATTATGACCATGGAATATTAGTGTTTAAGCCTT
The DNA here is from genome assembly GCA_903632075.3 of Acanthosepion pharaonis. Classification (NCBI taxonomy): domain Eukaryota; kingdom Metazoa; phylum Mollusca; class Cephalopoda; order Sepiida; family Sepiidae; genus Acanthosepion; species Acanthosepion pharaonis. The sequence continues at coordinate 14,939 of CAHIKZ030000585.1, forward strand.
TTTATTATATCCTTACTCTGTCCTAGACATTGAGTTCTACCTGGATTCTTCCTCTTGAATTT
>CAHIKZ030000585.1:17500-57500 GCA_903632075.3 Acanthosepion pharaonis
CTATCTATCTATCTATCTATCTATCTATCTTAGTTTGTTAATATTTATCTATCTCATTCTATTCAAATCTATCTATCATTCTATCTATCTATCTATCTAATTATATTCAGATCTATCTATCTATCTATCTATCTAAGTTTGTTAATATTTATCTATCTCATTCTATTCAAATCTATCTATCTATCTATCTATCTATCTATCTAAGTTTGTTAATATTTATCTATCTCATTCTATTCAAAATCTATCTATCTATCTATCTATCTATTCTATCTATCTATCTATCTATCTATCTATCTAAGTTTGTTAATATTTATCTATCTCATTCTATTCAAATCTATCTATCTATCTATCTATCTATCTATCTATGTTTGTTAATATTTATCTATCTCATTCTATTCAAATCTATCTATCTATCTATCTATCTATCTATCTATCTATCTATCTATCTATCTAAGTTTGTTAATATTTATCTATCTCATTCTATTCAAATCTATCTATCTATCTATCTATCTATCTATCTATCTATCTATCTATCTATCTATCTATCTTATTGTATTCAGAGCTGTATATCTATATATAGATTATTATCAATAAATTAAGAAAAGTTCCACTGACTGATATGATTAGCCTTCTCCAAAGTTTCGCCTTGAAAATCCTCATCAGCAACAGATAAATATTTGCATATTATGCCTTTAGTTATCTATTGAGCGGTTTTTGGTAAAATTTACCAAGCCTGAAGAAACTGACGATCTTGCAGTTTCCATGTATTTTTCTCAGTTGTATCACACACACACACACACACACAGATTCGAATAAATATTCCTACACCATGAGATTCTTTAATTAACCTACTTATAACTTCTGAATAAAACTTGAACTCCATACACTATTTCTACACTAGTGCATGCTGCTGTAATATGCAAAAAAAAAAAAAAGACAATGAGAAAGCTCTGTTATAAATGCAATTATGTGTTATTTGTAAAATTTCGAGGCGAAAAAATTATTCGTATTGTTAGATTCTTCCAATTATCTTATTACGGGAACAATCTAGAACATTCCGCAATTTATTTCTGATGTAAGGTTATCTCCACACACAAATCGTGCACAATAATTACCATCATGGGGAAACTCAAGGAACTATCAAAATCGCAAAAAGAATTGATCCTCAAACGTTAGAAGTAAGGCAAAAGCTAAAGGAAAATAGCAGATATCCTGAATATACCATTTACTACTATTAGTTCCGTTATTGGTAAGTATAAAAAGGTGAGAACTATTGAGAACAAATCGAGATCTGGTGCAACACGCAAGATTTCTTTCAGATCAATGAGAAGAATTCAGCGCAAAATTTACGAAGATCCAGTGACTACACGTTGAGAAATAAAGGAAGAATTAAAAGCATCAGGTATTATTGTTACGAAGCGAACGTTAAGGAATCAATTTCATAGAAGTCAACTAAGATCACGTTCTGAAAAAAAAACAAACTCTCCTCTACTATTGAAGAAACAGGGATGTTCGGTTAAAATTTGTCTGTAGGCATAAGAATAAACCTGATCATTTTGAGAAAATGTTTTGTAGACTGATGAAGCAAAAATTGAACTAATTGGACGTAATTCAAAGACTCACGTTTGGACAAAAGACGGCACAGCCTTTGCACCAAATAACACAATCCCGACGGTGAAATTTGGTGGTGATAATATCACGGTTTGGGATTGTTTTTCTGCTAATGGTACGGGTAATTTAGAGATAATAGATGGTAGAATTAATTCAGAAATATACCAAGATGTTTTGGATTCTAATTTGTATGGGTCATTAATACAGCTTGGACTCCTAAATGAATGGGTTTTGCAACAAGACAATAACCCTAAACATATGGCTAAATCTACGAAAAAATGGCTTATTGAAAACAATGTCAATACACTCGAATGGCCATCACAGTCTCCAAACTTGAATCCAACAGAGACTTTGTAGCGTGCGTTTATTAAAAATTCAAGTTAATAAAAGAGCTCCGAAAAACATTCTGGTCCTAAAGAGAATATGCAAAGAACAATGGAATAAAATACCAATGGAAATTTGAAAATCCTTGATTAAAAGCTACAAAAAGAGACTGATTGCTGTTGAATTGAGTAAGGAATATGCTACAAAGTATTAAATAGGTATTATAATTTTGTATGAATACGTTTTCCATCTCCAATTTTTCTTTTAATTTCATATAATTTAATTAATATAAAACATATTTTTTGCATATTGCAGCATTATGCCATTGTATACAAATATTGAATGGATTATTAAATTCTTCATTATTTACATTATTTGTACTATTGTCCTCATCTTTGTCGCCATATTTACTACAACGTTTCGGCCGTTGTACGCTCCTGCCTTCTTCAGGTGGTTGGAATGTCGAACTGAACCATTTATTTCGCTTATGTTACTTATCAGCTATCTCCTGTTAATTTCACTCTGAAAGTTCTCCACTGCCTTAATCGGGTATTGAACTCACACTCTTTGGGTCCTGTCACTGGTTAAGGCAGTGGAGAACTTGGAGAGGGGAATTAACAGGAGATAGCTGATAACGGACATCCAGTAAAACATGGCACGTGGAACTAGAACAGTCTACCCCAGTGAGCGAAATAAAGGGTTCAGTTCGACATTCCAACCACCTGAAGAAGGCCGCAGCGTACAACGGCCGAAACGTTGTAATAAATATGGTGACAAAGATGAGGACAATAGTCCGAATAATTTAAATAATGTGCATAATACCTCATCTCAGAAATATAAACAGATATAAAATTCTTTTATAAAATCTATGTTAGATAAAAAGATAAATGGTTTACGAATATTTTTCTCCCTCCACTGCGTGTATATATATATATATATATATATATATATATATATATATATATATATATATATATATATATATATATATATAACCTATGGTTAGTAAGAATTCATTCAAACTACTTTTGCTGTTAAAGATGCCGCACACCTGGTTTAAATATATGAAAACAAAGAATGCTTAAGAGTTTCTTCATGAATTTAACTGTTTGGCAAAGATATTCTGACACTGAAAAAATCTAATACATATTTGGCGTATATTTTCTGTAGATTTCAATAAATCGTTAATTCTGTGCATGATGTGATGTGTGTGTGTGTGTGTGTGTGTGTGTGTGTGTGTGTGTGTGTGCTAGTAGTGTTAATAAAACAGTGTTCTGGATAAAAATAACAGAGCTAAAATTTATACTAAGAATAAATATAAATTTCTTACACATCAATGTATAAGAAATTTATATTTATTCTTAGTATATATATATATATATATATATATATATATATATATATATATATATATATATATATATATATATATGTATCTATGTATGTATATATGTATGTATATATAATATAATATATATACACACATATATATATATATATATATATATATATATATATATATATAATCATTTTACCTACTGACGTCTACAATACTTGCATACGCGTAATGGCCTGACTGAAGGATTGGCATTCTAAGAAATATAGTTAAATTCAGCAGGCAAGTTTTTTTTTATGCGTTTTTACAGATTTTCCAAAAATATGTTGTACATCAGAATGAAATTTCTTTATGAAAATGTACTACTTTCATCTTTTGTTCTATTTTTTCAGAAGTTTTTTCGATCGTCTCAGTCATTATCAAGAATTGGATGTTGTAAATTAAGAAAACAAGATTCAGTTGGCTTCATACTGACATATTGGTGAACACTGACAATCAAATTAACTCAAAGTAGCGTCATGTGTAAAACGGTTACACGTATCTAGACCGTAGAATGTATCAAATTCTTATACACATTCTTATGCTGTACGCATGTTAAATAACTTATACACACTTTATAATAACATCTACCATTATAAATCATGTTTTATTTATATTCTGGCTTTACAGAACTTATATACATGACCGGCTACTCATTTTCCGATCTGACCCGTCTGCTAGGCCTGCTTAGACACATTTGTGTTTTATCAGCTCCCAAAGAGCTCACCGTTGGTTTGTACTGCATCTATGCTTATCTTACCATTTCTGGGAGACAGCGCATCTTCTGACGTTATCAGCTGTATGAATAAGGCCAGTTCACTCAAACTTTCGGTCAAGATGACTTGTGATTTCGTCTTACCACAACTATTGACGGAATCCGAAAAGTTCTGTCGACTCAATTTCAGTCACATGGCTTGGGTCAGACTGTCATATGGCATTCAGACATTTTGCAAATGTAGCTATCCAGACCAGTAACATCAAGACAGATTTTTATCCGGGTTACCAAATAAAGAAAGTGAACGTTCCAAACACTCAGCTATGTGTCCATTACTGAACTTATATAAACTAAAAAGAAAAGAATATGGATTAACCCCTTTCCAAAGGAAAGAAAAAAGTTACAAACGTTATGTACAACAAGTTATGAAGACACAGAATGTTCCATACCATCAACTAGGAAACTTAAACAAAAGTAGCTAGGACTGAGCAGGAATTATTCTCTGAAATGTCTGAGGATCGCAAAATAAAAACATCTACATTACCGAAACGAAAAGTATTTTTCGTTAAGGATCTAAACGGTTAATTTTGTTTATTATAATTGTATCTTTAATTAAATTATATCTAATTTCATTTATATTTTAAAATTTATTCCACAGTATTTTGGAGCTAATTTCGCAAGAAATAGTCTTTTCGTATATTAATCGTGGGAAGAGTCATAAATAATTTCACATTCAATGCATTTTGAACTGAATGAATTATTTTTAATTATTATTGAAACGTCTTTATTCACATCCAAACTGTGAAGAAGTTTTTGACAGTACGCATGCGCATTGTGTTTTTTTTTTAAATTCAAGTCCATTTTGTATTCATATTTCTTACCTACAAGTCTCGAGATCTTTCACAATTTCATCTTTTTATTTTTACGTTCTGTTTGGTAAACTCCAATTTCTGATGTGAAATTGGTTCTGTTTTACATTGATTCATTTTTTAATTGTTTTCGGAATGTTGGTGATAAAGAGATAAGCTTGAGTTTTTTCAACATTATTTGTAGTGGTATTTGTTAATAATAGCATATGCTTAGTGTTTGCACTGTAGTTGATATTTTCGTTTTTTGTTAGGTGGGGGCGTTAACTCACTTCCCCCTATAAAGGTCGATAACTCAAAATATAATTGATTTACGGCCTTTGTCCGCTAGTTCGACCGCGGCGCTTCTCAATTCAACATGGTGCTAAGCTAACACGCACATAGAACTCGTGGTTTAAATCCCAACACACCGTTGCTGTTCTTAGGCAATAAATAATAAAAGTTATTATGTTAAAATAATAATAATTATGCAATCTGGGATATAACAGATTTCCTTTGAGGTATTTATGAATTTTTTTGCTTTTCTTTTGGCATTGTATATGAAGTATCTAGGTTAAATTATTTTGTGAATTTTAAATGCGTTTTCCTTCTCAAGTTAGATGTTCTCATGATGTATATACAAGATTAATACTGAAACATTGATGGATATTTAAAACTAAAAGTACTAAGTAATTGTTTTTCATTATTTCATTCACCCCAAGCCCGGTGAAAAAGTGACTAAGACGCAAGTAGATGAGAGTGGAAGACAATGGAGTGAAGGAAACTAAGAAAACGTTACTGAGAGGAGGGAACAGTGAGAAGAACAGGAATCAAGTCGACAGAAGATGTCGATTGATGTTGCATTTAAATTCGTGTAGCTTATGTTTGACAGGGAAAGAAGAATATGGAAGAGTGTTCCATCGCCGAGAATTGCGGGAAAATAAATTCTTGGAATTGAATTTACGGTTAAATTTAGTAATTGCAACAGTAAAATAACGGGACATAGCCGCCAATCTAGTACTGCACTTAAATTCATAAAGTAGATATACCAAAGAGGAAAGCTCATCAGAACAATTACCATGAAAATCTTTATTGGAAAGTCACATGGAAACTAGGTTATGGTGGCTGGAAAATGACTGTAGCCGAGATGCCAGGTCGTAACCGATAACACTGCAGGTTCGTTGTTTTTTAACATGAACTTCTAGATATTGTATGGCAGAAACATCAAAATAGATGGGGTAGCAGTATTTGGTGCATAAATGAATAATAAACTTATTAAAATGTAAGACGAGCCAAAGTTATTTATATAGAAAGATTTGAAAGGGCAGTTTTTAAAATAATCATTATTTAAACTAAACAAAACAATTCATCTACAGATAGACGCAAATGCAGCTGGAAGGTCATCTTCACTTAAGAGACCGACGTAGCAATACCTTAATACGAATTCTCTAAAGAAAACTCTTGATATGTGAACATTGTTGTAAGCACTGTCCAGACAAGGGGTGTTACAAGGGAAGAAAGAAATGATCGTCTGAATATGACAGGTTTGCAGAATAAACTGCATATTGTAAAAGCTCCTATCCCAATGTCATGATCGATGCTACGTCACATTTCAGCTTCAGAACGGGCGTTGTCACACAATAATATCATTAACCGACATACTTGCCGAGAAAGCTGTCTTTTTTTTTTTTCCTTCCAATGTGTCATCAAACGTGCTGGCTGATTCACTTTCTCCCAAGATTTAACACAAAGAATAAACAGTGTCGAATGTGCATTTAATATTAAGTTACTGTTTTCATTCTACAAAATAAAATGATTTCCTTTTCTACGAATAGTTGTAAAAGTGTATGAAAAAAAAAACAAACAAAAAACAACAACAAAACAGTTCCAAGGCAAAATAATATGGACTTAAAAATACTCCAAAATGAAAAGTGTAAACTTTAAAACCGCTTCTAAGATTTCTCTAACATTTCTCAAAGCATAACACTGGGAACTGTGTATGAACTAAAAAAATAAACAAAGTTCCAAGACAAAATAATAAGATACTATACTATATATATAATATGATAATATGATACTATACTCTATATATAATATGATAAAATACTCCAAAGTGAAAACTTCAAAAATGCTTCTAAGATTTCTCTAACATTTTTCAAATCATAATACTGGGAAATGGATATGAAATAAAAAAATAAACACAATTCTAAGACAAAATAATATGAACTTAGAAATGCTCCACAGTAAAAAGTGTAAACTTAAAAAAAAAAAACGCTTCTAAGATTTCTCTAACATTTCTCAAACATGACATTGGGAACTGGATATGAACTAAAAAAAAAATAAACACAATTCCAAGACAAAATAATATGAACTAAAAAATACTCCAAAGTGAAAACTTCAAAAATGCTTCTAAGATTTCTCTAATATTTCTCAAAGAAAAACACTGGGAATTATTTATCAAGGAAATAGACAGCTGATATAAGTGTAATAACTTACTAAGTTTAGCAGTCAGTGAGAATCGAACTCATTACTGTCATAATTGATTTTTGCAAGACAAGATTTCTAACCAATACACCACGTCGAGGTGCACCTATAATTTATTAAGCATATCCGAGATGTGACACAAGGCTGAAAGTCTGAAGCACCTAGTTAGGATCAAACTCACTACTCAGTCGTAATTGATCTAGCAAGAAAAGCTTGCTAACCATAATACCAGGTCGAAGTACCGAAATCATTTTTCTAAGATTGGATTAGATGTGGCACGAGGCTAAAAGTACTGAGCATCAATTGCTACCATAGTATGTTCTGTCTTGCTTAGGATCTCATTTATTGTGACCTTGAACCACACTAATCTATGTTTATTATATATCACCTCATTCTTTTTTTTTCTGCTACTAGAGTTCAATCCTGTGTTCTATACTCTCAGAGTTGAGCCGATGCCGATGCACAACTGAATTGATTTCGGGAGGTCACCGTGCTAACGAAATATAATAAAGCTGTACTTCTGGGTCGTTTCCTTCAAAAAGAGCACAAAAGAAAGTCCATGCAATTCGATTGTAATCGTAATAAGCAGAGTTAGAAATAGCATACATGTCTACCATTTTTAGTTAGACTATGAATTTTTCCCTTGTTCATATTTCTTGAATTTTCCTTCGCTTATCATTCAGTTATTCATTTCTGGTATTTCTTCAATATTATATTCATTCATTTCTTTATTCCTTTATCTACTTGATTTTTTTTTATATTTCTACAATATTATTGGTCACTGAACTGACATCTTGATTGCATTCACATTCCCACCAACGTAATAAAGCTTCTCTGTGCCTTTTCTATAAATACTTCCATGATAATTATTCTGATGAGGTTTTTCATTGGGGCTAGTTTTTAAATTGTTCTTTTATTCCCCTCCCGCCACAGACAATAAATTGTACATATAAGGACTAGTTAGGATTTTCATAGAGACATTAAGATATTATAGAGTATGTAGTAAGAAAGGTAGGTAAGAATGTGTTGTTTTGGTGTTAGGATTATTGTTTGTATGTTTGGATCAGTGTTTGTGGCTAAGCTAAGTTAAATATTAAGACAGAAGATGACCTTAATCCCCCATTTTTTGCCTTTGTGTCACATTTTCTGTTTTTTTTAATACAGAAATACATATCGCTTTGGTCTATGGTACCTAGACTTTATGAATTTAAGCACACTGCTAGATTGGGAATAAGGCCTCATAATTTGGAGGCCATGTCACATGAGTTGAATTGGATATATGTTATTTGCTAACAATTTCTTTTCTCGCATTTCTCGCCTGTGGAGCTCTCTTCCGATTTCTTGCTTTCCAGCCAACATTGATCTTCAAAATTTTACACGCAAGGTGAATCGTTATCTACTGATTCTCTTTTTTCTTACCCTTTCACACCCAGAAATCCCTTGAGTTTTAGCGGTTTTATTGCCTTGCTTGGGGCGAAATCATTATTCAAATATATATATTATGAGCAAATAATTGTTAAGAAAGAAAACTGTGTTGTAACACGTTTCGTTATGCGAATGATCTTCTTCAGAAAAGAGAAGAAAAAGATTTATTGCTGGCATTATGTTTATATGTATTCGAGGTTATATGTATAACGCAAAAAGAAAAGCTTACAAAATCCACAAAAAACAAAAAAAAACAAACGAAAATAACATAAACGACTGGAGAAAACTTGACACATAATACTACCTAAATCAGCAATATTATTGGTCCTGACTTGGCATCTCGGCTTCAATCCCTTTCCCACCGCCGTAATGTAGCCGCTTTCTCCCTTTTCTATCAATACTTTCGTGGTAATTATTTGGCTGAACTCTTCATTATGGTATTGTTGTTTTATTCCCCTCCCTTCACAGATAATGAATTGTACATATGGGGACATAGAGACAATGAGGTATTATGGTGGATGTAGTAAGAAAGTTAAGGAAGAATGTGTTGCTTTGGTGTTAGGAATATTGTGATATGTTTGAGTCAGTGTTTGTGGCTAGCTGAGTTTAAATTTAAAACAGAAGAAGGCCCCCCCCCATTTCTCATTTTTGGCTTTGTGCCACATTTTCTGTATTTGAAGAGGAAATCAATGTCAGTCTCCGCTATGGTACCTAGACTTCATGAATTTAAGCGCACTACTAGATTGGCGGAAAGGTCTCATCAATTCACAGTTGTATTGGCTAGATGGAGCCGTAAGTTCTATGCTAAGTTTTCTTTTCTTCTCGATTGTGGAAATCTGACCGGGCTCCATGCTTTTCAGTCAACTTTGATCATAAAAGATTTAAATGCAATGTCAATCGTCATCTACTGTCATCTTGATTACTCTTCTGTTGTCATTGCTCCTTAATAACGTTTCCCTTTTTTCCTAATTATTTTACATTCCATAATCCCTTGTCTCATAGTAGATTCACTGCCTTCTTGTTTTGACGGAAATGATTAATAAAATAATGTCAACAATTGATTATAATTTATTTAATCGTAATATGAAATTATATATATATATATATATATATATATATATATAGATAGATAGATAGATAGATAGATAGATAGATATAATCAGGTTCATCAATACACATCGAAATAGTAACGACATGAAACCTGCTGCAGGAATTTAACTAAATAGCTTTCCAAAATTGCTCGGCGAAATACATTGGTGAGACATCTAGGAATTTAAATAAAGGAGTACATGATCACAAAAGAGATATTTTATAAAACGATACAATGAATGTTCAACATTATAGGTCTGGTCATATTTTCGGCTTAAAGAATGCTGCTTTAATTATAAGTGGAACTTAAGGCGAAAATGTATTGAAAGTGAAATCATTTTTGAATCATCTACGATATATTTACGCCCAGGGTTGCAAGATTAATACCAGTAGCATTATTAGGAACAATAACAATAAAAAAAAAAAAAATAACGCTAATAAAAAACTGAATGAAAAAGTCGATGTTTAAAGCTTACATATGCCGGATGTTCTTCAGATATATATATATATATATATATATATATATATATATATATATATATATATATATATATTTCTAAACTGTTTTTTTTCTTTATCGTCTGTTTAATGTTAAGCTTACTTTCTTTTTTCATTGATTCATTCTTTTTTCCTTCTTTCTCAGTAATATGTTGTTTTATTTTTCTTTCTATTTATCGCTATCTTTCTTTCTATCTCATTTTCTCAGTCATATTTCTTTTTCTTTCCACAGTCCTCATTTTCATATTCTTTTTTTTATTTTCTTTCTTTCTTTATCAGTCTTCTGAGCTAACTCAAATGAATAATATAATTTTATTCCTATCTTTCTTTCTTTCTTCCCTTATTCTTTCTTTCTTTCTTTCTTTTTCGGTCTTCTAACTGGATCGAATAAAATAATTTTATTCATAACTTTCTTTCTTTCTCACCTTCTTTCTTTCTTTCTTTCTTTCTTTCTTCCGAGATAAATCGACTGAATACTATAATTTTATTCATATATTCCTTCCTTCCTTCCTTCCTTCCTTTCGTTTTTTTGTTTGTTTGCGTGTTTCTTTCTTTCTTTCTTTTTCAGTTTTCCTTTTCTGTATCTTCTTCTTTTCACATTCAGAGTTCATTTTCTTAACATTTGTTTGTTTGTTTCTTTCTTTCTTTCTTTTTCGTTCTTCTAACTGGATCGAATAAAATAATTTTATTCATTTCTTTCTTTCTTTCTTTCTTTCTTTCTTTCTTTCTTCCGAGGCAACTCGACCGAATAAAATAATTTTATCCATATCTGTTTTTCTTTCTAACCTTATTTTCTTCTTTCTTTCTTTCTTTCTTTCTTTCTTTCTTTCTTTCTTTCTTTCTTTCTTCCAAGATAAATCGACAGAATAATATAATTTTATTCATATCTTTCTTTCTACCTTTCCTTCCTTCCTTCCTTCCTTCCTTCCTTCCTTCCTTCCGTCTTCGTTTTTTGTTTGTTTGTTTGCGTGTTTCTTTCTTTCTTTCTTTTTCAGTTTTCCTTTTCTGTATCTTTCTTCCTTTCTCACTCAGAGTTCATTTTCTTAACATTTGTTTGTTTGTTTGCTTCTTTCTTTCTTTCTTTCTTTCTTTTTCTTTCTTTCCAATTTCCTTTCGTTTTATCTCCTTTCCACCTACATATTTTTCTTTAATAATAAACATGTTGCGCCTTTTGAAAAAAGATTTTACTGTCGTTTTACATATATATATATATATATATATATATATATATATATATATATGTGTGTGTGTGTGTGTGTGTGTGTGTATATGTATACAAACACTGCACACAAAAAAATATATATATATATATACATATATATATATATATATATATATATATATATATATATATATATATATGTATGTATATGTGTATTTAATCATCTTCCTTCTTTCCCAAAGCATTTCTTTCTCTCTCTGGATCAGGATGATTATTCCGTCTTCAATTTATTTCCCCAATTGCTGCTGCCTGAAACTCTCGATTCTTTTCACTAATTTTTTTCACCGATTACATTTCGGGAAGGGCACAGGGTGTCGATGGAAAATTGCCTGCCAAGTACCCTTGACCTTCTATAACCAATTATTAAACCAATCCCTTTCAAAAGCATTCTGCTGTGAATTTTTCTCCCTCGACAAATCAAATGCATGTGCTGTACTTATATATTTGTGATCACTTACGTCAGTAATCCGATTGATTCAAATTCGATGTAACTAGGTGAGTCATATAGGGAAGGGAGACACAGCGAATTCGGGTTTATTTTATTTTTTTATTTTTCTACCATGCTTGGTAAGAGTCAGACGATTGACTACCTTATGACAGGATTAATGTCGAGGAAAAAAAAAGATTTGCACGTTATTAAATATATCATCACAAAGGGGGAATTGGTATATCGAGTTCAAATATCAGGTCGTTGCATTTCTTCCTTTTCTATGGGCTTCAACTATATATCGTTTAAAAAAACAAACAAGGTCTGTAATTTTATAGGGGATCTTTCCAAGTGACGTGGCTTCCTTTTTGCTTTTTTTTTAATAAATAATTTCATGGAAGTTGTTTATTATATATTATTATTATTATTATTATTATTATTATCATTATTATCATGGACAAAAAAAACAAGTTGGTGGAAAGATTTAAAAGGCAGGTCGTGGTTGGTTATACATTTCATGTTAAATCTCCGATGGTTCTAAATTTTAGACAAACTTAGTGTGTTCTTACTTAATAAGACAATTTTCTATGTCTCTTAATGTTTCAGGGATTAACTTTAGTTTTGTTTTGTTCCATTTTATAATATGCATGTAATTATAACTGGTATTATTCTTGACAAATTTCAAACAAGGTCTGTAATTTTAGTAGGCAAGTTTTTTCTTTCTGGTTTTTAAACTGGCCATCTCTGTGTGGATGGTATACTTTTCCATCCGATGTTCATTCAGTGTTTGACATTTTCCAAAAAAAACATTTCCTTTTATTGCCCCACTTCTATCGTGAATTTTTATATTCATTTAAATATAGAAATCCTGAGATTTTCATGTTTCTTGGTATTTGTTGAACCTGCATTTTGATCCACATTATTATTATTGAAAATTAGTGAAAATTATTATTATTATTATTATTATTATTATTATTATTCCTCCTGCTCCTTCTCTTCTTCTTCTTCTTCTTCTTCTTCTTCTTCTTCTTTGTGGCTCTTAATAAGTTTTTCCTTCTTGATATTTCTCCCAAACTCTATTCCACCATCTTTTTTTTACTCAGGCTCATCAACTATCTTACGCAATGCATACCTCTTTTCCCCAATCTGTCCTGTGAGTATCAGATTTTCCAAGCCCTCCTTCCTCATTACGTGCCCCAGAAATTTCACCTGCCTCTTACTGATGTTAAGTATAAGTTTTTTTGTTTCTATTTTCTCCAAAATCTTGTTGTTGCTCACATGTTCTGTCAACGTTATCCACATCATCTTTCTGTAGAGCCACATTTCTGTTGCCACTGTATAATAGACAGAATCTTATATTAATATAGGTACCTCCATGATATCGCTAAAAAAAGAGCATAGCATGAGGAAAAAGACGCCAAACTTGACGAAAACAAAATTTTATCGTCTAAATGCTTATGTTATTATTAAGAGGAAAGATCAAAGTTTATTTTAATTATTTAAAAAATTTTCCTTCCTTTTAGAACATTCTAAATTTTGATTAAAAAAAACTTGTTTCTCTTTGTATCACCAGAACGAGTAAAATAACATACAAAGTTTAACACTTTTTTATGTGTGTATGTGTGTGTGTGTGACACACATTAATTTAGAAAATCTTGCAAAAATAAAAATAATTGTCGGATGTTAATGAAACTTTCAGAAACTATTCACAGATGATTGAAATTATTATAAACATGTTTTTGTTTTTATTAAAGTCATGGCAGAAATATATTTTTATATGTATTTCCACCCCCCATAACTAATTTTTTAAAACGCTAGAAATTCGATCGCGTCTGGTTTAGTGATTACAACAGTTAAAAGCACAAGGCTTTGAGGAATGCAAATCATGTTTTTTTTTTTTAATTGGACCCCCCACCCTACCTGAAAATCAGCCCTGAATTGTAACATACAAAACTCAATAAAACAAATATATTATTTAATTTCAAATGCTTTCATTTGGTTTTAGTTGTTTTTATGAATATGGACAATATTTTCTGAAAGCAAAAGAATTTTTCGATAAAAAATGAATTTTTAATACAATTATTTGTTATTTCTTTAATTATAATAGATTTTTTACATTTAAGTTGTTAAAATATTATAAAATTAGTTAAAAGCCGCATCGGGTTTCCTAAGTGTCCTTATGAGATAGATCTTTTTTTAGCGCGGTGTAAATTGTATCATTTTGACTAATCAGAAGATCCGCAGTAATTAGGAAATGTAATTTTGTGTTTATAATCGAGCTGTAATTATAAAGTACGGAAGACCAACTAGAATACAATTAAGTTGCGTTATTTGAGTTAAGCATTGTTCTCTGCTGTTAAAGCCTTTACTTTTGCGAAACACGTGTGGAGAAATTAATTTGATTTTTCAATTTCAACTGAAAAGGGTACCTACAAGTATCAGTATCATCGTATGAAATTTATATGATCTTATTTTTATATTAAACTCAGTTATGACATTTTTCCATAAATAAAATATGAAAATTAATAATAAAATGAATGGAAATACAAATAACACAATAGAATGTAATAAATGCACATAAAATTATAGTATTTTATGTACACATCTGAAAAAATTTCATAAGAAAGGTATCTATAAATTAATTAGATACCTTTCTTATGAAATATGAAATTTAATCTCACTCTTAACAGTCTTATTTTAATTTCTTTATAATATATTTTCCATAAAGCATCGTAAACGTAAAAGGTGAAAAAAACAAAAAAAAAAAATTAGTGCCCTGAAAGTTTTCCTTAAAAATAACGAGGTAAATAATTTGTTCACTTAAATGTAAATAATTTCACGTTTCTCCTTCCGTAGAACAAATTATCCTCACGGAATCCGTCAATATGTCATTCATCACCTGTCAAGTGAGGCGAAAGTTTATGAGCTGCTTTGTTTTATTTTCAAATTACATCTTTTCGGCACAGAAGCTAAGTTTAGTTTGGTTCAAAATATTTTAAATAAACATTATAATTTCTGATTTTCTTAAAATAAGTTTTGAAAAAATGATAATTGATATTTAAAAGAATTTCAAAGTGAGATTTTCATTTTTTTATAAAATGAAAAAAATGTTTGCCATCTGTCAATTTTGCTGACTCAAAAAAAAAAGACAATATTTTTAACGAAAATTTCGGACGTGCTCGGAACGATTAAAAAATGTAAAAAAATACCCCCCAAATACTTTGATCTTTCCTCTTGATAATAAGATAAACATTTAGACGATAAAATTTTATTTTGTCAAGTTTGGCGTCTTTTTTATCATGCTATGTTCTTTTTTTAACGATCTCGTGGAAGTACCTATATTAATAAGAGTTAAAATGTCAACTTATTTTATAACTGCTATTTTTAGAAGGATGTTCACGGGCAATTCTTTTTTTAATATGCTACACTCGATTATTATACTGATATGTATTAATTCTCTTTGGATATAAAATTTGTTATGGTAAATTACCCATGCACGGATGTACTCTTTCAAGTTAGAAATAAAAGTAGGTACTGCTTTTGTCAGTAGAGTTGTTTTTTTTTTGTTTTTTTTTCCCAAAAGTTAGCTCTGACAGCTCGGACTTAACATTCTTCCTCGTTTGTATATTATTGTATTACAAAACCAACCCCCACTTTATGTACTGTAGAAACTTACATTAATCAGTTATGTGCCATGCGTGATACACGCTTAGGCGATCATGTATCGTTCGATACATGACTGACGAGGCAGATTTTTCTTGCAGTAGTTTGCCATTTCTTCTGCCACATACCGTTGATATTCAAGGCTATAGAATCCGGTCTGTCCTGCTCTTTACCCATAGCTGGGCGGGAGAAGAAGAGGATTCATACCTTTCCCAAGGGTATTAGCAAACTTCACTCCCCTGTTGTGTTTATGTTCCTAACCTCACTATGATAGCTGTTTTATTTCCCGTAGCAAGTAGATTTTTATTTTTTATTTTTTATTACTAGCTCCACATTCAACCGGTTTTGAATTATTTGACTTTCCCCTAGGCTGCTTGACAACCATAGCTAGAGAGTTCAGTGTGCATTGCTATTATCCCCTAGCTGGGAGGTGGGTTCGAGACGGTGGGTTCATATCTTCCCTAATGTATAAATCCAAAGCGAATCCGTCAGTCTCGACTGGAATTTGAACTCGACAACCCAATTCCATTTCCCACAAAGGTAACCACGCGACTACGCGCAATTCTCGTTCACAAAATTTCGTTTACAAAATCTCGTTCACAAAATCTCGTTTACAAAAATCGATACATTAAATTACCTTTCTTAGTTGCTTGACCTGAAGCAAAGACTTGAGGCAACAGAAATGTGGTTCTACAGAAGGATGCAGAGAATACCATAGAGTCAGCATGTGCGTAACAAGGAAGTTTTAAAGAAAATGGATATAAAAAAAACGATTGTTATCTTTAGAATCAGAAAGAGACGGATTTCTGAGAGATATAATGAGGAAAGCAGGTTTCGAGATGTTGAAACTCACAGGATTTATTAAAGGCAAGAGGGACAGAGGAAAGCAGAGAGGAAGCTATCTAACGAGATTGGGTAAATGTATGAGAGAACAGAACTTGGATGGATAGTGAAAATCCGAAACTTTACTAAGAGCTACAAGGGATGGAGAGCTACATTATGGAGAGCCATGATCGCCCACTTCCTAAAGGGAAACAGAACACAGGAGAAGGGGAAGATTGATGTCCGTAATGTACTTGCTTAATTTTTTTTTTAAAGTTTGAGTACAGTTTTTTTTTATTAACAAGTTGTTTATTAAAAAGAAAATCGTTTATTTTTCTTTCAAACCTAACTGTGACTATTACTCTCGCCAGCAGCATCATCGTCAACATTAAGAACAACGGACCAGAAGGTGGGAATAACGAATCGCAACCTCTCTCTCTTAAGACAAGCAATAATGGAAAAGTATATCAAGAGAGTGAAGGGGAGAGATAGGGAGAGTGGGAGGAAGATATAGGGAGAGGGACAAAGAGAGAGGGAGGAAGAGAGAGGGAGAGGTTGAGGGGGGAAAAGAGAAAGAATGTACGGAATCACCTCTTTAAAAATATCACTGAGAAAAGCTCATTAAATATAATCGAAAGAGAAACGACATCGTGGCGTTTATTTTTGCCCATTCTAAGAGAAGTGATGAAAAGAACTTAACAGAGGAGAAGAGCTTTGTTTCTGTTTTTTTTTTTATATTATATATATATATATATATATATATATATATATATATATATATATATATATATATATATATATACCTGTTACATCGTTTTATTTCTTATCATTTTTTTGTTATGCCTGCAAGGAAAAAATACATTAAATAAAACAAAATAAAATCGTTCATTGGTTTTCAGGTAAATTTACGTGTTAGTTTGTATTGATTTTAAGGTAAGATTATTTAATGATGATATATTTTCAGAGTAAATTGAGTACTTTACTCTTTCCCTCATTTTATTTACTTAGTTAAAGGAGACGCTCCTCCAAGTTCGACATCACCTGGAGTGTACCCAAAATGGGAAAAATAAGAATTCACATTCACTCGAAGTGTCCAAGCGACACATCTTTACGCAAATACACTGCCTCTGCTATAACACCATATATTTTAATAAACTACCATATCTGGCGGTAGGATCGGTGCATCACTCAGTCAGTTATGTGTCATGCGTGGTACACGCTTAGGTGATCATATATCTTTCGATACATGACTGACGAGGCAGTTTTTTTTTCCGCAGAAGGTTGCTATTTCTTTCTGCTGTAGACCAGTTGTCATCCAAGGCTGCAGAACCCAGTGTGCCCTGTTATTTACCCATAGCTAGGGGGAGAAGAAGAGGATTCATACCTTTCCCAAGGGTATTAGCACGTAAGTGACTGTAATGGATTCGACTTGAATTTGAACTCGGCTCTCTGATTCCTTAATCCGAGCCGCTAAAACCCCCGACAGTACTTTGTGAGCCTCGCTATCTTATCAACATTTGCTTTTTTTTCTAATTATATTTATATACGTTACAAATTAAACTAAGCATAACTTAGTATTAAAGGATTATCATTTTTCGTGGATTTTGATGTTATTCTGCGGTCTTTTTTCGTTTCATCCAAATCTGTCAATTTATTTTACTCATGCTAACTTTCGAAAAAAAAAAAACCAAAAGAACACGATATAAAATTCACTATTTTCATCCATAATGATGAATGTAACATTTCTTTGGATTTCGTAGTTGGTCAAAAAGAATTTTATTTGCGAGTTCAAAACCTTTGTTTATTAGTTTTGTTGGGTAGCCTCGTTTTTTTTTTAGATTTATATGTAGTTCTTTTAGGCGGGTTTTTCAGAGGTGTTTGTCAGTCACTATAATACAAACCCTAAGTGCTAGAGAATAGGGGATGGATTTCAGGCAATTTTTGGATGATTACTCTTGAAATGAAGATATTGGGTGTGCGTGGGGGTGTATGTGTATGTGTACATATGTATATATTAATTCCTTATAATAAGACAGCATGTATGTATGGAGAGGGAATATACGTATGCGCACGCATGCTGACAAAAACACAAAAAATGGCAATAGATCTAAGAACACACAGGGGTCATTGAAAGATAAGAATATAGATATCTTCCTCACCCTTTCTCGGACAAGTCTTAATTGTTTTATTACCATTCACACAGAAATTTTTCACTACCAATCCTAGCAAGACATTTGGGTCACTAACACACAAAAAGAGAATGTCTAATATCAAGAATATTTAACATCGAAAAACATAAGAAAAATTAATTCCTTTTAATAATATGTGGAAATATCAACTCTTTGCCTGATGACGGTCGTGAGACCGGAAACCCGTGTAGCAAAATTATGGAAATAAAGCATAATATATTAAAAAAAAATCCACATTACAAACAAAAACGTTTACGGTTTCTCACTTCTTTTTGATATACACACTTTTCTCTCGTTGCAACTACTATAATCTCTTCCTTTTATATATATATATATATATATATATATATATATATATATATATATATAGAGAGAGAGAGAGAGAGAGATAGATAGAGATAGATAGATAGATAGATAGATAGATCTGAGATTATGGTGCTCTCCGGAAATTTATCCATTTCTCGAGACTGGCTTGAGTAAAACTTCAAAGAAAACCAACTGAAATGCGTAAAATATAAAAAATCAACGGATTATTAGGCCGAGGATGTAGGACATTCAACACCAGAATTGTTGAAACAAAATGGCTATTTTTGGAGCGATTTTATAACATGTTTATGTTATAATTTTCTAATAAATAATTATATTTGATCTACTCTGTAGTGAGCACTCTTTTAAGAATAGTATTTGTTGGTTATTGGAATTTATTTCGTATACACTAATCCTATATTTGTACACACACACACACACACACACACACACACACACACACACATATATATATATATATATATATATATATATATATATATATATATATATATATATATATATATATGTATGTATATTAACCCATACACGACGCAATCTTCAGTTACACAGTTTGAATTAATATATCTGATTATCACAATGTTGGTGTAGTTATATCTTATGCTGGGATTATATTTTTTAATTTAAAATCTTAAAATTATATTTGGCAATTAAAATAAGCCGGGTTTATATATGTATATATTTTTTTTTTATTAAAAGGAGATTACTTATTCTTAAAAAATCATACGTGTATCTCCGAAATAAATAAATATTAACTTTCATTAAAAATAAACCGAAATTTACTTTAAAAAATAAAATTAAAAATTAAGTATTAAAAAATGAAAAATTAATCTTGATCAACGGATTTAAGCAGATATTTAGTTTTATACCTACATGTAACCATCAAGCATTTCTCTTGTTTAATAATCTAGGGTTATTTAAGTTTTCTTATGATAACCAATTGTTCAACCAGACATAAATTACATTTATTTCATTTACCTTTATAAGCCTTAGCTCTAGATATAATTTCCCAGTTGATTGATAACGAAATGCTATCATTCTTTAATTGCCAAAAATATTTGGAGAGAGAGAGCAATGCTGTTTTTATGTTTTAAATTATTTAAGATCATTTGATGGTGGTAAATTGAAATTGCAACCGAATGTGCGTTATATATATATATATATATATATATATATATATATATATATATATATATATCATAATTATTTTTTAAAATATAATTCCATCGCGACACTATGTTTTGAGAATGAAAAAGTCATCTAAAGTTAATGTTTAATATTGAAAGTAGACTTTAACACTTGTGGACCAGCTTCGAAACAGTTATTTCTGTGTCGCGATAGAATCATATTTAAAAAAATAATTATAATTTTAAACTCTACTTCTGTATCGAGCACTGTTTAAAAAAAAAAGTACTAAGGAACTTTGGATCATCAATCTAATTGTTCTCTCCTATTACATCAATGCACACACACACACACATATATATATATATATATATAGATAGATAATATTAGTGGTAAATATACACATACATATACAAAATATATAAATATATATACATACAAGCATACACATATATATTTTGTATAAAAAAATTCCAAGAGGATAGAATCCAGAGAGAACTCAATGTCCAGAACAGAGTAAGGATATAATAAAAAGGCTTAAACACTAATATTCCATGGTCATAATTCATATATATATATATATATATATATATATATATATATATATAATATGTGAAAATATATAGAAAATAGGAAGGAACTGGTTAGGTAAATAATCCAAAGTCCCTTAGTATTTTAGTTACTATTTTTTAAAAATAGTGCTTGATACAGAAGTAGAGCATAAATATAATTATTTATTTAAAAATATGATTCCAATTCGCGACATAAGAGGTCTCATGTTTCAAAACAAGAGCCGAAAACTTCAATATAATTATTTGAATTAAATTGAGTTAAAGTAAGCCCTGTTCCATCTTCAAGCGAATTTTTTTTTTTTTTTTTTTTGAAAAACGTATTTCTGAAGTTTACGTGTTTTAATAATTGAAATCAAAATGTCCATGGTAACAGTTAGGGCGAATTGTTTAAATTGGGTAGGCGTGTGTTGGGTGTTAATAATAAGTATCAGTATAGAGTTACTTCTATATGCACAAATCCCTTTCATAAAAAAATAAAATAAAAAAATAAATAAATCTCCATAGACAAGCATACCAGACTAGGTTAATACATCTTCCGTTTCAAATTTAGACACCCCCACCTTTCCCTGACTTGACATCTATGAATATATATATATATATATATATATATATATATATATATATATATATATATATATATATGTATGTATGTATGAGCAGTTCTGTTCGTTTAATTGCTTGTTACTTACAAAAAATCAAGGTGTCAAGGGTTACGATTATTAAGTTTTTCAAATTGAAGATTATTCGCTAAGTTAGCTCATTTGTGTATGAACGGCTAACAACCAACATCAAACAGTTGAACATCGGCTCTCTTTAAGCCAAGACTATATTTTTTTCACATTAAATCTGACTCTCTGATCAAGATTGAAAAGAGGTCTGTGGAGATATTTGACACATGTTTACTGACAAGTGACAATTGTAATTTTTTCAAATGTAATCTTTGTATCAAAAACGCGATATGTGTTTATAATATAAATCAATGACAAAGTGGTCAGTTAGTTTAGAAATGATAACTGGAAATTAACATTTAACAGTCAACAATAGTTCATTTTTCCAACTTGATCGCTAAGAATCTGTAGCGCCATAATTAAGTACAACTATATAAAATTCATCAAGATGAAAGCAAACTGAGCCAACAGCTTCGGCAATGACTAATGATAATTGAAAACTGACAAATGACAGCACATAAATTCTAATTCTTTACCAAAGTTCTGCGGATCGTAAGTGCTTTTTAGACAACTGCCAAAACAAACAACATTTTTGTTGATTTTCACTATCATTAAGTGTTATACCAGAACATTACCTATTCTATTGTAATAGACTCTCCCACACATAATAAGTAGTAGTAGTAGTAGTAGTAGTAGTAGTAGTAGTCGCCAGTTGGGCTCAGTGGAGTTGAGTGAGTCAG
The DNA here is from genome assembly GCA_903632075.3 of Acanthosepion pharaonis. Classification (NCBI taxonomy): domain Eukaryota; kingdom Metazoa; phylum Mollusca; class Cephalopoda; order Sepiida; family Sepiidae; genus Acanthosepion; species Acanthosepion pharaonis. Next base: position 39,622 of record CAHIKZ030000585.1, read on the forward strand.
TCGATGTCGGACATTGAAGTATCAACCATCACAACTAGATTGCTGCGTCATTAACAATTATTGCAAGTTCCTAACGTTTTGTACGTCGGACACTTTTAGGACCGACTTATTGAAATACAAGCCTCCACTGTGAAAACTACTTTACAACACTAGGTATTCATAATGCAATATTTACAATCAATCGACTAATATTCATTAAGATTCAATTATGTGCCATGCGGGATACACGCTTAGGTAATTATGTATCGTTCCAAAAATAACTGACGAGGCAATTTTTTTTTCCCGAAGTAGGTTGACATTTCTTTCTGCGGTAGACCTGTTGCCATCCAATGCTACAGAACCCAGTCTGTACTGCTATTTATTCATAGCTGGGGAGAGAAGAAGAGTAATCATTACCTTTCTCAAGGGTATTGTATAGTTGGCCACAGGTATTCGAGGATACCTGTCTAGTAGGGTGGCTAGCCAATCCCTATTGCAGAGGCTTACTCAGGCGCATTTGTGTTTATTCAACACCCACAGAGCCCACCTGTGGTTTATAATGCAAATATGCTGAGCAGACTTTAGTTACAGTTTCTGGGAAAGAGCGTGTTATCTACCGTGACCAAGGGTATTAGCACGTGAGTCAATGTAATGGATTCGACTGGAATTCGAACTCGGCTCTCCGATTCCTCAACCCGAGCCGCTATCCATTATTCCACCGTAATAATCAAGCCTAACTATTTTCTCTTTAAAGAATAATAATTATAGTTAGAGTTCACATTATAAAAAAATCATTTATGCCCAATTCTTTAAAAAAAGGTATCTTTTGTGATATCGACGAACACCCGTTGTCACTTCTGTAATGTCAACGAATACTCGTTGTCACTTTCGTAAAGCTCGTCGTAGTAGAGACTTTGTAATCGCAGATACAACTACAGTAACGCCGTTGAACAATACTGGTGTCAGACGCCTTCGAATAATCTCGCACTAATAGTACTTGCTCGATAATACTCGCCCGAAAAGTAATCACCGTATAGTAATCCGAATAGAAATGTAGCATAGTGAATAGAGTAGAGAATAGCGCTCCATATAGTATAGAGGATAGAATAGAAATGCGTTCCGAATAGTAATAGAGGTTAGACTAGAAATGGCGACCAATTAGACGCAAAGCTAATTCCTACTGATGCGTTTCCTCTATGGTCACGTGGTCTACTTGATTCAATTATGGGATCGCCTGTGTTTGCTCACTGGAGATCTATGTTCAAACTCAAGTGTTGGCAGCGACATTTTATTCCTATGTAACAGTATCTTATTTTAAAAAGTCAACGTTATATTTATTTTAATTTTTTTTTTAACATAAACACTGATATTTTTCCAAACTACAACTAACTTTTGAGAAGGTGGATATAAATTCTTTCCATAAAAAACACAAAATTCTTTTTTAAAAATTACCGACTAAAAATTACTGAAAAGCTATTAACACATGCTTTAACAAATTCTCACGCAAATTAAATGCCACAATGTTAGTAGTTCATATAAAAAGCTGGTATAAGAAATTGACTGTTTATTTGTTAAGGATACAGGCTTTTTCATTCTCTTCTTTTGGGCTTCGATCAATGTGTTATATATATTTTTCACCACACTGCCGCATTTCTGTCATCCGACATTTCTCTTGAAAGCTTTGAGGAATACATGGAAGATTCCAACTGTGGCAACATCTCCTTCATTACAGATGAGATGTTGATGAAATACAGATGTCAACGAGTCGGTGGTTGCAGAGTCTGGATGAATTTTCCAGGGCCCATAGTAAGCCTCGGGACACATCATATTAAAAAAGACCTTTTGTCATATCCATAGAGTCGATAAGTATACTTATAGTCAGAATTCATCCTTATGCATATTCATAAAATATGTGATTTTGTAGTTGGTCGCAATTTCGAGGATAGTTAATCAGGCAAGTCACTGAGATGTTGTTGTTCTGAATGTTTTACACAGTAAAATCCTAATCATATTCATTTTGCAAGATTGCTACTCAACTGTTATCTCTAACAGAGCGAAAACGTTATATATTATTAGCTAGACGATTTAGTTTTTGTTGCCTTAACAAAAAATGCTCGTAACTGTTCATCAGGAATATAACCTTGAATTCTCACCAGTCAAGATAAATTGGTAAGAAGGATGTTCCATTCTCAAAGACCTCTGCTTTGTGGGATAGACTCCCGAGTGGATGCTTCCTCGACCACCATAATTTTAACCCCCGAAAAAGCATGTTTATAGGTAGGAGAGCAGCGTATAAACTCAGTGATTGTTTAATAAAAAAAAAAACGCACGCAAGGCAATATATTCACAATGTCGTTCACCCTGTACAAGGCCCAAGCGCCAATCGAGGTAGATGGTTACCGTGTAATAGGTACAATTTATATACGATGGTTCACTACACTGTGAATAGCATGGCCAGTCTTAACCTTGAATGTTAGAACTGATAGAACCAAGGAACGTTGGTCGTCTTAACACTATCCCTGATCATAGCGATAGAGCGGCGAGAGGCTTGCAACGTTTCGTCTGTGAGAAAGGGGTTGTAGGGTGGGAAACAATTCATCACCCACAAAGATGCGGAAAGGCAGCTAGATTTTACCGACACGAGAAAGTGAAGACTGGACAGCTCCAAGTTACCTATAAGTTGAAAAATAAGTTTTTCTTGAGCCTCATTTGAAAATGTTAAATTAACAAAATGGCCGACATTTCCGGTCTGACATTATTTATTGACCGCCATTAATAAAGCCTCAGGCATTAGTGATAACCGAGTCGTCTCTGCTTCATTGAGTTTCATAAATACAGATTTGCCAATAGAAAATTATGTCGATATTAAATTACCCCCAAATCCTTTTTTTTTTTTTTTTTTTTTTTTGGCTGTTAGATCGCGTTCGAAACGTATACTTTTAATTAGCTTCATTCATAAAAGAAATCTTTTGACGTCACTGTGACAGCAGTCATATATGTGGGCGTTTGTAATGTCAAAATTTTATTGATTTATTCTACCACTGAAGAAAATACGCGTAGTTTTCTGGATAAGTTATCTTTTAGAATGAAAAAATTGTTACCCAAGGGTTAAGAAAAAAAAATCATTTCTGTGACTTAAGCCGACTGGAGAAAAGTCAGGGTTTGAATGAGGATGATAAACCAAACTAAACTAGAATCTTTTTATCATCAACGATCAGACCCCGAGTTTTTCCCATTGACTATGAATGTTTGCAGTCTTAATATATATATATATATATATATATATATATATATATATATATATATATATATATATATATACACACACATACACATACATACATGTGTGTGTGTGTGTGTGTGTGTGTGTGTGTGTGTGTGTGTGTGCGTAAGAGAGGCTCAGTATTTTAAACATCTCTTTCCAACTATCAAACTTACATTGTTTAACAATGGGAGTGGCGTGCTGTATTTTTTTTTTTGTTTTTTTAAAGAAAGACGTTTACTCGAATTCCACCCGCAGTTAACACAAGAAGGCTCGGAATAAACGCTCCTACTAGTATTCAAAATAACACAAAAAATACATCTCAAACAGTCAAACTTTGCAGAGAAAATAACAACACCAAAATACCCGCCTTGAAAATGTCCAAGGGAGTATGGACAGTTTCTCTTGTACACTTTCACTCCAATCAAACGGAAAAAATATAAGGACGGTGGAAAAACAAAATAAAAATTAATAACATTTTCTTTTCCTTCATATTTAACGAAAAATGTTTAAAGGAATGGTCTCTTCCCAATATATATATATATATATATATATATATATATATATAAAGAGAGAGAGAGAGAGAGAAAAGCGGGAGGCAGAGAGAGACGAATGGCATATATATATATATATATATATATATATATATATATATATATTGCTAACCCTAAAAACTATTGTTAAATAAAAAAGAGGACGCTGTAGAGAGCCATGATCGCCAACGTCCTAAATATACACAAGAGAGAAGCAGAGGAAAAGAGCGAATAACTTTCTGGGAAAAGTTTGCAAATGGACAGTGGAGGAAGTTCCACAAAGACAGATTACACAAGGGACGCTATCGCTAAGTGAAAAAAAAGACAGGAGGCTGTGAAGGACCATGATCACCCACGTCCTAAAGGAAATCAACAGATAAGCAGCGAAGAATAGTGAATATCCTGCTTGAAAAATGTATACAGGATATACAACAAAGAGAAAGATGATTTATAAAGAGGAAAGTATTGATAAATGAAAAAAAATCACAGGATGGAGTGGAGAGCCATGATCCTCTATGTTCGAAACGGACACGTGAGACAAAACAAAGGAAAACAACAAATACGGGAAATGTTTGTCAATGGATAGAGGAGCAAGTGACACGAAGAAAGCTTATAAATGAGAAAATTTTGCGAAACGAAAAACAGACAGGATGCTGTGGCGAGCTATGAACACATACATTATCAATTGAAATGACATAATAGTGGAAAACAGCGAATAACCTAATTGAAAAATGTTTGCAAATGAATAACGAAACAAGTACACCCAAAGAACGATTTGCAATGGAGAAAACATTTCTAAGTGTAAAAAAGATGCTATGGAGAGCCATGATCGCCAATGTTGTCAAAGTACACGATAGAGAAACAAAGAAAACAGCGAATCATTTACGTGAGAAATTTTTGGAAATGTGTTATATACCATACCTATGAACACTAATAGGTATCTTACAATCCTTATAAATACTTTGGGCACCCGCATCTAAGATATCTTTAGAAAAACACTATAGGGCACCTCGTCGTGGTGTCATGGTTAGCAAGCATGTCTCGCTAGAACAATTACGAATGAGTAGCGATTTCGATTCTCACTGGGTGCCCCATACTTTCGGCATTGTGCCACAACTAAGCTACGCTTGGAAAATCACTAAATACGCTGTACACTATTATAAGTGTGAGTAATATGCTGTATAAGTAGTCCACCACTGGCAGTGGTTTACCTACTTCACGTCGCTGGCGAGTATTGCATTTTGTTGATGTTATAAAGATTAATATTTAATTCCCAACCTCCGTTTTGGTTATTCCTCATTCAGTAACCTTTCCTAGTTTACAACAAGAGAAAGAGAAATTATAAATGAAAAAAGTATTGTAAAATAAAAAAAGGGGGACGCTGTGGATAGCCATGATCACTTACGTTCTAAAGGTACCCAAGAGAGAAGCATAGAAAAAGAGCGAATAACGTACAGGGAAAAGTTTGCAAATGGACAGCGGAGCAAGTTTCAAAACACAATTATTATAATGGAGAAAGTATTTCTAAGTGCCCAAAAAGCCAGGAAGCTGTGAAGAGCCATTATCATCCACGTTCAGAAGGGAAATGGCGGAAGCAGGAGGAGACAGCTAATAACCTAATTGAATTTTTGTTGTTGTTGTTGTAAATGGACACAGGAGCAAGTAACTCAAAGAGGAATTTTAAAGATGGTATCGGTAAATGAAAGAGTTTCAGGAAGCTGTGTAGATCTATGAACAACAGAGTCCTGAAAAGAAACGACAGAAAAAAAGGGCTAAAATCCTACTTGAAAATAGTCTGCAAATGGAGAGATACACAAGACAAAGAGGAAAAGGAATGATAAAAAGAGATTATCCTTAAATAGATAATCAAGGGGCAAAAGGTATTAAACAGTGCGAAGCAATAATAGTAACTGAAGTTAATATAGCACATAGAATGAGCAAAAAACATTCGCTAGCTTGAATTTGTTCCCCGATGAGGATAGCGATTTTCTTCATGCTTTCACCGGTATAGCTGGCAAATTTACCTGTTCAATAAGCTGGCAAAATAAAAATATACCAAGCAGGATATTTCTTCGACATTGTAAAAATGCCTGCTTTTTCCTCGATGTATGATACATCTCTATTTCGATTCTCATGTAAACTTTCGACAAGCACGAAAAATATCCTAACATTTATATAAGATATATATATATATATATATATATATATATATATATATATATATATATATATATATATGTTTGACTGGCTTTTTTCTTTTGAAAGATGCAGAACTTTGGGAAAAGACGAGAAAGTCGAAAGGGAAAAAAGAAAAAACGGATTTTGAAGAACAGATAAAAAAAATGGATTTATTTCTTGGCGTGGACATCTGGTTTGGATAGATGACAACAGAATACCGGAACCGGAAGAAGTACTTGATGGGAAGCCATTTACAGGAAAGCATCTGCCATATAAATTTAAAAAATATATATGTACAGTCCAGTCGCTGGCAGAGTGGCTTCTTGCGAGACATATCCTGGGCATCGATGATAAATGAAAGAAAACTAACGGGGTAGCCAGAAAATGTAAACTAATTATTTTAAAAGACGCGAGCATTAAATTTGTAATATGTAGACACCATCCATAAACATAGAAACTTCCCTCCGTATTCCACTGGCGGATCACTGCCTTGTGTAAACGACTCCCAAGATGCTGTTTCCCCGATCATTACAATCTTAACCTGATCAAGTCTAGAGTTAACCGTTATCTTCTCCTATCCATATAAAGTAACCCTATAACTCGAGTGACCCCAGGAAGGATTATGCGGCCTCAAACTCACACACGATCTCAAGTGGAACTCTTCTGTACTATCCATCGCTAAAGATGCAGGTAAAAATGATCGGCTCCCTGTACTGCAGTAGTAAGTATCTAACCCCTCATGCTATTCTCTATCTTTATAAGAGCCAGATCAGGCTGAAAATGGAGTACTGTTGCCATATTTGGATAGGAGCTGCCCAGTCCTCACTTTCTGGTTCTGATAAAGTTCAAAAGCGTCTCAAAGTGCTTGTTGGCGAAAAATTAATTTCACCTCTCCAACCTTTCACCCACAGGCGGGACATGGCGAGCCTTTCTCTGCTCTGTCGCTATTTCCATGGAAAATGTCCGAACGAACTACATTCCTTGGTCCCACCAGTTCTAAACTTCCCGAACGTATTTCATCTACTTGAACAGCTTATTTCTGTGAATCATTGCCCTGTGGAACAAACTCCCAAGAGGATGTTTCCCTGATCATTACATTCTTAACCTGTTCAAGTCTAGAGTTAACCGTTATCTTTCCCTCCTATCCGTATAAACTACCCCTTAACGTAACCCTCTACCTCGAGTGGCCTCCGGGCCTTGTATAGGGTGAACCTTACTGTAAAAAGACAAACATTGGTAAGACCTACGAAGGAGAGGAAGTTGTTGAGAGTCATGATCGCGCACTTTCTAAAGGGACACGGCTCACTGAAAAGCAAGAAATTTATTAGAACAACGAAAGGAGTGGTAAAAGGTCAAAGGTTACTGAGAGAAATAAGATATAGTATTAGGTTGGTGCAAAAATAATGACGTAATAATGTCGTTAAAAAATACGTCAAAAAACGACATTATTACGACATTATTTTTGCACTAACCTAATAATTTCCGTTTGAAATTTAGGGACGAGGAATTATCTTTCCTTACATGGTTCATAATAGAACTAATAACCTCATGTTTCTTTTGAAATTAAGACAACATTTCGCCATGTAACAACAGATTAGAGGAATAAACCATTGGTTTTTGAATTGAGTGGCAAAGTAATGCTGATTTTGATCCTCATAGCCGGTAGTAGAAACTCGAACATAGTAGAAACAAAGCAAAAAATAACAAAACGGTACTAAACTGTACTAACATAATCATTAAACATGATATCCGTAGACATGCTCAACGGAACAAGCACACTCATCAAGTTTCAGTTTGAAATTCCTTGAAGGTTACCTTGAAACAGCAATATATATATATCGAAAATATCTCGCTCATTGCCTAATGTAGCATGTGGCGGTTTCTTTACTTTGCTGAATTCAGCAGTAGCAGCAAGGAAGTCATCAGCAGGGTACAACCGGAAGTCATATAAATCATAAAAACACTGACAGAGCCCTGTTTGCTCTCTTTTCGGTCATCTTTTTCAACGGCCTCTACCCTCAAAGCCATCGCGCTTTTCTACTTTTCCTTTCCAGCGGCCGCAACATTCAAGGCCCAGCTCGAAGACACGAGGCCTGTCCTAGGGAGCGTGAGTTCCGATGGTCCGCTTCCTGATGGGAACAGGGGCAGAAATCACTCTCTACAAAACATCTTCATCTTTGTTCTTTGTTTTTCGCGCAAAATACAAATATTTTGCACTCTCTTTCAACCACAAATAAAAACTGTCAAACAGTTATTTCGAGCCTTGTATTTTGATCATTACACTTTCAATGCCGTGGACGAACGAACGCACGCACCCACAAGCACACATACAAACAACCGAGAAATGTTCCTACATATAAAGACTTTATTCCGATTGTAAATAAGGTAAATAAATGTTAGGAAGCTGTGAAGGTTCATGGCTGTAGACATTCTGGAGGGACACTGCACATAAAAGATGATATAATTATTCATTTAGTCACGTTAAAATAAATGTTTGAGACGAAGCAACAAGGAAAGCGTATCTATTTTCCGACGCTTGACGTTCCCTCTTGAGTGATGTTTATTTATAACCAAAACATTCCTACAAGCCAAGTCGTATTTCTTCATACGCACTAGAATGAGACGAAGTACCTCGTCTCGGTTTTATGCCAGATTTCTGAAGCTTCAATGTCAAGTTCTCAAAAATATTTGTCCTTGCTACACCGTACCGTCAGTCATTGTGATATGATTTGTCGTTATAGAAATATAGAATCACGCGTGTCTTTGTATGAGACGTGGTAAAAAGTGACAGCTATAAGTCTATGATGTTCCGCTCATCTAACAAAATAAAAAATGAAAAGAAAAAATAATTTATATGAAATAATAAAAAATAAAAATAATATATATATATATATATATATATATATATATAATAGCAACATTAATTATTAATATTATAATATAAAATTAATAATATATATATATATATATATATATATATATATATATATATACCAAGAAACATAGTTTTAAAGTGTGCTATATTTATGTGATAAAGAGCTTAATATCAGAGATAGAGCGTATGTAAATATAAAAGTGAATGTTGAAGTCAAAACTCTGAGACGACAGGTTGTATCATGGTAGACGGAATCGTCAGGCGGCCTGAGGATTGCGTCTAGCATGAAACAGACTGTTGCCTCTGAGTGTTGACTTCAATGTTCACTTTTATATATATATATATATATATATATATATATATATATATATATATATAGTGCGATGGGTAAATTGTCGCTATTTTATATTTTCCTGCATGTGTTTGCTTGTCTTTGACTTTGTCGACGGCATAGTATAATAGAGTCAATTGGGATACCGTTTGTGAGACAAAGAGCGCCATGTTGCAATTTTCACAGAAATTTGGAAACGGCATTCTGTACTGTTTGGCATTCGCAACGAAAGCTCCAATGCGAACATTTCAGAGTGTTTGGATGTCAATCTGAGGACAGTGGAGACGATTCAGAAAGCGTTGGATGAGTCTAATGGTAATTACAAAGGTACGAAAGCTCGGGAAACAAACTCTGATCGTCCCGATAAGTAAAGAACTGGCGAATCTGTTGATGAGGACCTCAGACTCAGCACAAAGGACTGCATTAAGTGCCTTGAGTTGTTGGTGTTGCTTTGGGTCAAGAAGGCGGCTGCTGGAAAACTATGTCTGGCAACAGGACTCTGTATCATGCCACACAAGCAGGAGAACCCAGTCATGGCTGTCAGACAATTCAAACAATTTCTGCGACTATATCAGCCACCACATTTCCAAATCTGCAAGCCACTTATTTATTATGTGTGGGCACAGTTGTGCGAGAGACGAACTAAACTCCTTGTAACACCAAAAATGAACTGAAGGCAAGACTAATAGCAGCATTTACCAACTTAAAACAGGAGACTGCCGAGAAAAGTTGCAGGAGGTCCCGAAGTAAGTTGTCTAGAGGCCGTGATTGAAGATGTCTGTGTTATTTTCATTTTGCGTAATTAGAAAAGACAATTTATCCATCGCACCATATATATATATATATATATATATATATATATATTATTCCTTGATTACAGTATTTTTTAATTTTGTAAATTATATTTGGCATTTAAAATAAACGGGATTTCTATATATATGCAAAAAAAAAATTTTTTATTCATTTCAGAGTTGGGAATATAGTTTTTTTTATTAAAGGGATATATATATATATATATATATATATATATATATATATATATATATATATATCAAAGTAAATAAAGAAGAAGTGATGGATATTTATTTTTTAATCCGACAAATTTTATTACTTAAACATTATTTTTTTGTGGATACTCGTATTTGAGTAGACGCCCACTTTATTTATTAAACTGCATATTTACTTATTTTCGTCTACCAGCCTCAATATTCGAAATTTCATAACAAATCGGGCGTCGTATTCACCCTTAAAAATCGGGCAATTGGCTCGCCCTTAACAAATCGGGCGTTCGGATCACCCTTAACAAATCGGGTGTCGGGCTCACCCTTAACAAATCGGGCGTCGCATTGTGCATCTCTGTTCATGAGAAGAATGAGCAAAAGTGTATCATTGCCGAATGTCAAAAAGCTCGTTTTTTTTTCTTTTTAGTTTGAAAGATGAGGCAGACAACGCACCTTGTCAAGTCATATCTAGCTACTTTAGAGCAACCCCAATAGGACGTCGTCTGAACGGATTAGATTACCCGACCCAAGGATATTTCTAAATGGATCCCCTTCCTGGAAGGTTATGCGCTACTTTTATCAAAAGTCAAATGTGCGCGACATAACAACATTGTGCACATTTTCAGTAAGGCATGTGCTCTGTATACACTTTTCTGACTGGATGTCCAGATGAATATATTAAGCTTCGTATATTTGTACTTTAGCATTAGTACGATAGCCTGCTACTCACTCATTGACAACAACAACAACAACAACAACAATAAGAAGAAGAATAAGCCTTCATCTACATTGGCGATAGTGTTGAATGTATGGATACCAATTTGAGAAAAAATGATACGAATATGTGCCTTGCAGAACACCATCGCCCTTCGCATATTATTGGGCTAGATATAGTCACAAAGTACTATCATTTTATTGATGTTGACATAGCAAATGACTCAAGTAAAGCAAACAAGGTGATTAAGAAAATTATAAACTACTCCGAATTGAAAGTTGAGATGACAAGATTGTTTCGAATGCGGGAAGGGAATGCCAAAGTGATCCCAATGATGGTTGGAACATTCGTATGAATCCCATTAAAACTGTGGGACTTTCTTGACCAGCTGCAGATACCATATGTACTTGAAATCATCCAGAAGTAGGCTCCTTTGGGCTCTGCGCATATTTTGAGGAAAGTATTCTCTTATTCAGGTCCTTCTCGTGACTTGACAGATAACTTCATGTAGCCGGTGTTATTCAAAACATGATAATAATACTGTAGATATAATTTTGCACCGAATATGAAGTAGGAGGAAGCGAGCCCGTTGTTTGAAAATACCGTCAGTAATTATGGCTTTCGCATTATGTACCTATTCACTGACGGCCTGTCAATAATAATAATAATAATAATAATAATAATTCAGGTCAAACAGAAAATTATTTACCGGCTGATATAAGTTTCCTGTCCATATAACTTGAGAATTGAACACAAAGAAAAGAAGAAGTATCGACACCTACAATGATATTAAGGATGAAATTCTAAAATTTCTGGAAGGACTAGCTAAAAAAATGTGATCATTGGAGTATTGAAATGCTGTACTAAAGTGACGCGAAAAATCTTGCAGATCTTGGATCTGATTTGGAAATAGAACCGTTACAAAATTCTTGCCTGCTAGGAACAGCGAGCAGTCTTCGTAAATTATTCAATACAGCCTGGCGGGAGAAGAAATGATCGAGTGGTGACCTGAAAATAAACTGTTTACTAGCAACTAACATCATAAGCTGTGAATAATAATAATAATAATAATAATAATAATAATAATAAAAATAATGAAGCGGTTCCCCATCTAAATACTGACCAGACTCGATATTGCTTAACTTCGCTGATTGAACGAAAACCGATGGTGATTTGATTTGACCGTAGACTAAAATTATATAGAATATGTGTGAAGAGAAAAGAGATTATCATTTCTATTGTATCAGAATTCAAGTGTATGGCTCAAAATGATGATAAGAAATGGAAACATGATAAAGTTACTGACATTAATCGCCGGAATTTTTTGTAAAAAGTGTAAGGTTGAATGCAGTGACAAGTATTATGAACATGTAGCCCCAAAGGAGAAGAAAGTGCTGGAGAATAGCAAAGTGCAAAACTTGTGGGATATTCCGATACAGACAGTGACGACTTTAGGACAACAATAAACCGGATTTAATCCAGCTGCACAAAACAGATAAAGATTTGACAGCTGATAGAAATCACTTGGGCATTTAACACGAGAATTGAAAGCAAAGAAGAGAGCGACAACGCCATTGATTTAAAGAGTGGAATTCTGAAAATTTGTGAAGCGCTTGCAAAGAAAGTATTTACAGTACCGGTGATCACTGGAGCACTGGTGTGCTATCCTTCTCAACTCCCCCAAATAAAAACACGAAAAAATCTTGCAGATCTTGAACAGTGATTTGGAAATACAGCCATTACAAAAAGCTACCCTGGTAGAAAGAGCGAGGATATTTGGGCAAATATTCAGTAGAGCATGTCAATAAAATGGTTACTTGAAAATAAAACTTTTTACCAGCAACCAACATCATATGTTCTGAATAAATCACAAAATCAAAACCACTGAGAGATTGTGGAAACACCAACCAGACACAGTTACCCAAAATAACGATGTAACTATCCTCTGGGACATGCTAATTGAAACTGACAGGGAAATAAAAGCCAACAGACCTGATATTATCACAAAAGGCAAGAAATTCAGGAAGTGTATGCTTATTGACATAGCGGTACCAACTGAGAGAAACACCACCATGAAGATTATGGAGAAATTGTCCAAATACAAGGACCTGGAGATCGAGTTTAACAGGATGTGTGGAATGAAGGCCGAGACAGTACCAATAGTAATCGGAGCTCTGGGCCTCATAAGAAAAGGAATGGACAATTTTATTAATAGTGTCTCTTGTAACATCAACATAAAGTTGCCCAGAAGATCACCCTACTAGGAAAATCACATATTCTAAGAAAAGTGTTATCAGTTAAATGACAATTCTCCTATAATGCATACGGGCCAGAGTTTGGAATTGGCTCTACAGGAGACAAAGCAAGAAACATAACATACACAAATAATAATAATAATAATAATACTTATTATTGTTATTTTTATTTTCTTTGATTTCTGGCGTTTACACATTTCTTTCCGGGTCCCGTCCAGGGACCTAAGGTTAGAATTGGCGTCACGAAACTTTCAACTGACAAAAAAAAAATATTACATAGACAAAGCCCTTCGTAAAGTGTGGCTGTACTTGTCAGAACAATTTTTTGTATCTCTTTGAGGCATGGACTTCCAGGAATCCCTTCAATAAGTCTACTGGTATCTTTTCCAACCAATTCTAGGGCTCCAACTACAACAGGGATTGTTGATGTTCCCATATGCCACATTTTCGAGATTTCTATTTCAAGGTCCTTGTATTTTGACAGCTTTTTTAATATCTTCAAAGATACATTGCAGTCAGCAGGGACTGCCATATCAATAAGGAGGCACCGTTTTTGTTTGTGGTCTTTAATAACAATATCTGGGCGGTTGACCTTGATTGTTCTGTCAGTGTGTATTGTGTAGTCCCATAGAATTGTAACAGGTCCTATCTCCGTAACCGGGTCTGGGTGATGTTCATACCAGTTTCTTTCAGTTTCCTTCCCGTAGAAGTTGCAGATTTTCCAGTGCAGATATTGGCCCACTCTGTCATGTTGGGTTTTATATTCAGTGGGTGCCAATATCGTGCAACCTGATACAAGATGATCAATCGTTTCTGGATATTTATCACAGAATCTGCATTTTGGGCTGACACAATATTTTAGTATATGTGCTTGATAATTCCTAGTTAGCAAGCATTGGTCCTGCGCAGCACGGATAAAACCTTCAGTTTCAGCTTTCAACCCTGCACTACGTAGCCACTGATGGGTACGGTTTTTGTCTACGTCAGCTTGTTTGGTACGGGCAGAGTATTGGCCATGAAGCGGTTTATCTTGCCATCGCTTCTGTAACTGGTCGGTTGCATTTGTCTTTGCTGTCTTTTTTAAGTATTTTGCAGTTTCAGCCGGTGTATTGTGCTGTAGTTGCATCTCTACGCCCATTTGAAACTCCATTTTGAATTTGTTGGCTTCTTTCATTACGGATTATTATTATTATTATTATTATTATTATTATTATTATTATTATTATTATTAATAATAATAATAATCTAAATCTAATCAGAAATACGCTGGAGATTTGAGAAAATTTTCTTTTTTAACATTTCGCCCTAAGCAAGAGACTAAAGCCATTAAGACGCAAGAGGTTACTGAATTTGAGGAAATGTGAGAAAATAATAAAATGTGAGGAGAGAGAAGAATAAAAGAACAGGGATTATGAAGACATAAGATAATGAGAGATATTTCAGATCAAAATTGACTGGGAATCAAGATGACGGAAGAGAGTTCCACAAGCGAAAAGTGTTGGAAAAGAAACCGGTAACATAGAACTTAAGGTCACAACTAACCATTTCAAATGTGAAATAATGAGACATTGGCGCTAATCTAGTATTGCGCGTATATTTATAAAGTCCAGGGGAAAGTTCATTAGAACAATTACTATGAAATTATTTATACAAATTATACCGATTTTCATGAGATCTTTGATGCCTAGCAAATCCGACACGAGATTTAACAGATTTCCCGGAGATATTACTTACGAACTCAAACTGAATATCTTCTGTGTCTGAGTCTACATCAACTTTCCTAAGAGCACTTTTCAACCACAAATGTCCAAACGTTTTGAACTCGAAACAATTGCAACCATCAAAAGTCAACGCATACCTATTTCCCAGACACAAATCCTGTTATTTAACCCGGAAATGAGAAAGAAGAGGTGGATTACTTCATTTCTCAACGGCCTCTGCGCGTAAATGAATATCACGAACTCGACTGGAATTTGAACACAGCTCTCCGATTTCACATTCCGAGCCGCTATCCATTAGAGAGAGATAAGGCGACAAATTGAGGTGTATAGACAGACTGAAACCGGGATAGATAGATAGATAAATAGAATTATAATATATATATATATATATATATATATATATATATATATATATATATATATATATATAGAGAGAGAGAGAGAGAGAGCGATAGATCTAAATAGAATGATATATATATATATATATATATATATATATATAGAGAGAGAGAGAGAGAGAGGGAGACAGAGAGATAGATCTAATTACAATGAGATAGATCTAAATAGAATGAGGTTGATAGACCTAAATAGAATGATATATACATACATACATATATATATATATATATATATATATATAGAGAGAGAGAGAGAGAGAGAGAGAGAGATCTAAATATAATGAGATCTAAATAGTATGAGATAGATAGATAGATAGATAGATAGATAGATAGATAGATAGATAAAAACTGATGTATGTATTGATTGATAGGTTGTTTGGTAAAAAAAAAGCAAATTAAGCCCATCTATCGAAAATATTTTCTATTAGTTTCAGAGGTGCGTTTTCCAATTTCAATTTTACGCAACAAACAAAACAAACAGGAATAAATATAGATTCCAAATCATCAAGTAGAGGGTGTAGGAGTAATATCGCTTTTAAACTGAACAAAATCTCTCGACTGAACAAACGGGCTTGGCCTGAAAATTAACACCTCTACGACGGTGAAGCAAACATGCGTCAGCCATTATTCGTAAGAGCTGACAGGTAAACGCAAAAATCGGCGCGAAAGACGGAAAGTGGCTACGTAGATAAACGAAGGCGTAGACAAGGTCACGTTGTTCCAGGAAATGAATTAGTCGATGTCACTTCACCTCGTCCACTTACATTTTCCTTTCGTGCTCTCTCCCCTTCTCTCCCTAACACCACCTAAATATCTTCCTTCCCAACACCCCGCCTCGTTGTACCAGTTGGCGGCCTATCACTCATCCTGAAATATTTGTCTGACGTCAGTAGCGATTCAGTGGCGCAGTTTATTGATTGGCTGAGGATTTTTAATAACATGTCGGTCCGAGAGTCGGGAATGAAACGCGATATGAATAAGACGTTTTCGCAAGTGTAATGTCAATTGGGCCACGTCAGCCATTGTCGTTAGTCTTCAGCCTCTTACTGGTATTGCAAGCACAGCGTGTACAGGATCAGAAGTCTATGTAACATTCTCGTTGAAAAGAGTAATGCGAACACAAAACTAAATTATCTCAATATGCACAGTTAGTTCTTATTCACGACTGGACTTCGTCAAATAATATCAGTGAAACGGCATGTGGCTTTGTGAGATTTTTCCATACGTTAATATACTCGCGTGGCTATAGGAGACTACTCTTAGTTATCACTCTCGTTGGTGGGCGCTTATATATGTTCCTTTAATCCGGTTTCCCCTACTCGAGCTAATCTTACTTATCTGTTTACATGTCGAGGACATTTACTGATATCCTGTGAGACGCGAATAAGCACCTGGCGGCTAGCAGGCCACCTTTCAGGTCAACATTGATGCACCTGGCTCTTTTGATACTCTGCTTTGTGACGGAGCGCAAGATCTATTTTGGTATCTCTTAGAGTGATCACAGTACATATTGGGATTACCACCGATCAACTTCACTTTAAATAAAGGTTTAATTGTTATTTTCTGGTGTGAACATCATGCTACAAGTAGATTAGCTCAGAGATTGATTTCGCACCTATATATCGATTTTAGCTAATGCCTCAATCGACGCATCATTACTTGAGCCGAGCAGAGCAAAAGGATTCTATTCTCTGGCCCAGTGGAAGAAACGGAAGAAACAAAAGTGAAAAGACTAGAGGGAATTAATTCTTATAAGATAAATTCTAAGCATGGAATGATTCTAATCTACTGGATTGGGTTCGATTCAAAATTTCGACAATATTAACGAGTGCATTAGAAAGCGGAAGAAAACACTTCAATATGTTTCACTAGAATGCATGCGATTTTAAAATTAAACAAATAAAATTTCAGGCAAGGCTAAATTTCGCCAGTGTTTCCCCACCTAATATCAATAAAGCAAGACATTATTAATGCGTTATAAATGTTTACCAATATTCTATATATAGTAGAGATTTACTTCACCCCCCCACACACACACACTGAGCCAAGTTGTGACACAAGGTCAGTTTTTAACATGGGGACCCGAGTGTTTTCTCTCGGGCTGCTGGTCCAAGCTGGTCTTAGCTGGTCATAGCTTGTCCAAGCTGGTCAGAGCTGGTCTAAGTTAGTTGTAGCTAGTCTTGGCTTGTCATAGCTGGTCCAGGCTGATATTTTATATATAGTAGTGACTAATGCCGGTTGCAACATTAACAGAAAATGATTAATTTGCATAAGAAGCCTAATTTAATAAATACTTCTTCTGTGTTATTTATTATTAATACAATTACAAATTTATTATTAATACAAATTTTAAAATTTTCTATTCGTATGCAAGGTTTCTGTTAATGAATATTTTTTTTCATATTCGTCGTGTTTATTTCTTTAGAAAGGATTTATATATGGCTTGTCAAAATACGGCGCTTAAAATAAACATTCTTGTCGTTTTCGATTTCACATTGCCTTAAATTCGTATAGAGCAGAAAAAAATATGAGAGTTTGCAGAATTCTTCTTTTTCGTCTTCTTCGTCTTTTTCTTCGTCTTCTTCTTCTTCTTCTTCTTATTATTATTATTATTATTATTATTATTAATGT
>CAHIKZ030000585.1:62500-67500 GCA_903632075.3 Acanthosepion pharaonis
ATTTTCATATTTGAATTTATTTAGATTTTTGTTTAATTTCATAGTTAATGTTTAACGTTAGGTGACAACTGAAGTCTTTAAATATCCAAACAAATATTTCTAATTTAATATTTTACTATCAATATTGATAGTTAAAGATTGGTATATTTAAATGTAAGTTAAATTATCAATTTAAATGAAAATACTAATTAGATGATAAATATTCAATCTCACAATTCTAATTATAGAATATTAAAAAGAAAGTGAGATTAAATATTAATAAAAGTAATTTTAAAACTTTAATAAAATGACCTTATGTCCTTCCACACACACACATATATATATATATATATATATATATATATATATATAAAACGAAAATAACCATATTTAAATCAATTAATTTATATATATATATATATATATATAATATATAAACGGGCATGAAAATAAACTCGGCATACCATGACAGTTGATATATATATATATATATATATATATATATGTTCGTACTAAAAATCATTGGTAGAGAGAATAATGTTGATCCATGTCAACTATATATATATATATATATATATATATATATATATATATATATATATACGTTTGTACTAAAAATCATTGGTAGAGGGGATGATGTTGATGCATGTCAACTGTCATGGCATACCGATAGTTTATTTTCAGCCGTGCCGTTTCGATAACTGTCCTGAGATCCTAGCGAGATCTTTCGTAAGAAGTAACCTCTTTATTTCATCCCATAAATTCACAATTGAGCTCATGTTGGACGACCTGCAGAATCCTCATGCAAACCAATTCTGGGCATCTGGTGCCGAATGACGTTATGCATTATACCCCTAAACGAATCCATCTTCGCTGGATCGCATGAAATCTATGAACGGGTTGGGGGAATGGACATAAGCCGTGAACCGTGCCGATTAAAGCTCAATAACGTGTTTATTCAGAGCAAACGACCCTAACACATACGACGAGAGGTCAGCTGGAGAGAAAGATAAATATACATAAACAATTTCTGACTCATGCGCAAACTGTTTCTCTTAGTATTTAACAAAAGTAAACATATCAGCTAGTTTCAAACGTCAACGTGTAGGTTAATTATTCAGATATCAATGTATATTTACTATGCGTGTGTGTTTCGCAGGTATATATATATATATATATATATATATATATATATATATATATATATATTAATGAATATACCTACGTTTGTAATGCAACTTAAAGTTTCATGGTTTTCCAAGTCGTCAGGCACAGAAGCTGATTGGGTCGATTATTACAGTTGTTTCTTTTTAATACTGGGTCACACGTGAGGAACATAATTATACCCAGATTCAAAGCTTAAAGTTAAGATAAACCCTATATAGGGTGTCCCAAAATAATGTATAAACTCTTTAAATATTAATAGTTATTAATACATTAGCGTGATGTGAGAACTTATATGGATGAAGATATGCAAAACAGATGGATTGGAAGTGTAGGGACAGTTGAATATCCACCTAGATCACCAGATTTGACACCCTTGGATTTCTTTTTGTGGGGGATTCTAAAAGCCAAATTTTACAACAGGAATCCTGAAACAATTGCTGAAATGAGAGTAGCAATTGAAGAAGAATGTGCTCAAATACCAGAGGAAATGATACTGGACGTTTGTCGGTCTATTTCTTTTCAAGATATGAAAAGTGTATTGAACAGAACGGCAACCAGTTTGAGCACTTGATGGGAACTCATCTTTATATGAACATTCTGCCATTGCACCAAGTAGCTTTTTTAAAGTTAATTTTCTATATTTTATGTATATTTTACTCTCAAATTCTTTAAATATGTATTCTTTCTCTTGTATTAATCTTATAGTCAAAATGCATAAATTGAATAAGTCATAACGATTCTAAGAGTGTATACATTATTTTGGGACACTCTGTATATTATTGGGATATGAATTTAAAATATAGAGTTTATAGAAGGAGATATTGGGGGAAACTGATGCATAAGTTTAAGTAAAAAAAGTTTATATGGTACTTATGGTACATGTTTTTCTTTTGGGGAAAAAAAAGGCAAAACTGAATTTAAGAAATAAGACGTAAGAAGGAAGCAAGATACAGTTGCTCATAATCTCGTTATTTATTTTACATTCATATATATATATATATATATATATATATATATATATATATATATATATATATATATATATATCGAATTCGACGTATGAGGGTCAAACAGATCAGTTCCTAGGAAACTGACAGCCCGACAACAGCACATGAGATTTGATTATAGTGGTGAAGGTTTTGTGCAGGACCATCCACACTTTTTGAAGGGCCGAATACAGAGACTTGGTGCACTACGTGCCACAGGGTCCCCAGACGACCCTCCGCAGGTTTTGAATTCTTTCTCATAGACTAGTTGCCACCCAAGGCTATGGAACCCAGTCTGTCCAGCTATTTTACCCATATATGGAGGGAGAAGTGGATTCACACCTTTCTCAAGGGTATTAGCACGTAAGTGAATGTAATGGATTCGACTGGAATTCGAACTCGGCTCTCCGATTCCTCAATGCAAGCCGCTATCCATTACCCCACCGTGCCTCTTTCTTTCTTTCTCTCTCTGTCTCTCTGTCTGTCTGTCTGTCTGTCTCTCTCTCTCTCTCTCTCTCTATATATATATATATATATATATATATATATATATATATATATATATACCTTCAGATGAATGATTTATTGAATCATCAAAGAACACTTCTGTTTTAATTCTAGAAATATTTCCCCACATATTTCTAACCGCTGTTTAGATGTGTAGTGTTGTGTAGATAGAAAAAGAAATGAACACCTGAAACATTTGTAAAAAGCGTTCTATGTTTCCATACTTAGCTCCGCTGATTGTTTGCTGTGCTGCATTTGTAACTTGAGGACGGGTAATTCAATGATGTATGATTTTTCCAAGATTGTGTTGAGCCAGTTACTCACTTTGGAGTATGTTGTAACACGTTCTAACAATCAACAAGGAATAAATGTCTTTGGTTCTTACCAAACACAGAGAAGAACCCCCTTCCCTACAGTTCCTTCCGTTCCTCTTAAGATTTTGAAAGTTGTTTGGGATAGAAACACGATTCTCTCAAAGAATCCATTTTTCAACGCCATTAACCTCTTTTATTTCTCCTATTCTTTCAGGATATTACGGAGAATTTTGGTCAAACCGAATTAAGGGTGTTAAATACCAAATGAGTATATGAATCTTTTTCGTCTAATCTAAATCATAGAAGATTGAATTATTCTGTCATTCATTTTTTGCAGGTTATCACACCTTTGCAAAGTTATATAATAGCAGAAAATATTTTTAAAATGTCAGAATATTTTTTGAGATAATAACGATTTAGTAATACTAATTAACCCATTGAGGTTGATATGCCGTAAAACAAAATAAACCCAATCAATCTAAACCAAATAAAACATATTCTGTTCATACGAATCCATCCTAAAAATGTTTTCGGCATTAAATAATCCACTGAGGTTGATAAACTAACCTAAACCAAAGAATACATACTCTATTCATACGAATCTATCCTTAGAATGTTGTCGGCATTAAATAACCCATGGAGGTTGATATGCCGTAAAACAAAATAAACCAAACCAAACCTTTGTAGTATCTTCTTTCAGGAGGTGGTTGCTCGTGGCTGTTCTATTTTTTAACGCCCGTAGCATCTATGAGCCCTCCATCAATCCTGTTTGTCATTGCGACCCTTGCTCTGCCAGACATTAACCCAAACTCTTCAAGGAGCTTACTCACTTTTCTAATCTATGGCACCATCGTCACATGAAGTGCTTAGCTTTACAAAGGGAGTATGTGAAGGTTACATTTGATTCCAGAGGGTCATACTGTGATGGTCAAGTAAGCGAACTTTGACTTCACACAGCCACTTCGTGGATTAAATTCTCAATCTAAGTAAATAAAAATGTGTTTTTGTCCTCTTTACCTAAATTTCCATGTAGAAAAATTAGATATCATTTAGCAGTTTAACGAACTTTTCTTTGTTTCTAACAAAATTCCCGTGTCTCTTCAAAATTTGTTCATTTTCAAATATGACATCGTGCTGATTCTTGTGTCACATCTTCCGTCGTTTGTTACAATAAACAGATACTGGAATCTTTGTAATTAATTTGATGGCTCCACTACATAGCTCACACCTTTGCAGGCTACCATACATTCTTACGGTTAATAGTTAGTCTTTTCTTGTTGCTTTCGTTTCCTACATTGTTTTATCGCTCTTTCACTTTTGTTTCTGAGCTTGCCACTAACATAGTGTCATCCGCGTATCGAATGTTGCTAAGATTGTCTCCGTTCGATATTAAATCCTGGCAGGTCTTCTAGTTCCTTTTGACCCTCTCGCCGTATTTCATCACGGTGAACCTACGGTCAAGTCACGCTGAATAATAATAAAAAAAATGATTCATGATCGATCATTGAAGTTAAGCAACGTGGAATCCGGTTAAAGGGAGAATTCTTGTTGAATACCGTATACTGTAAGCAGCCCACATAAATAACCCGAAATAGGATTCAGCTTTAAATAACCAGCAAAGGGTTGATAAACCGTAAAACAAAACAAAATATGTAAAAAAAAAAAAAAAAAATAACAAAATAAATCAATCAGAATACGCGATGAGTAAACAGAACTTTATCATATTCTTATTTCTATTTTTATGTATTCAGTTAATTTGTTCTCTACAACATGCAGGCTGATTGTTCCCAATAGATGTTACGGATTATTATACGACGTATAAGTCGCTTCCAAACTATTTAAATAACCAGGTGCATCGCTATCGAAGATAAAATGACTCTCACGTAGATCACTGCTAAAGTAGCGGGTGAGATCATATTCAACGATTATTATTTTTCGCCTTGCACCATACAAGTGGATGCACAGAGGAGTGATAAATAGTAGCTCGGATTGCTGAATCGGCGATCCGAGTTCGATTTCCAAGTGAGTTAGCAATATTCTCTTACGT
>CAHIKZ030000585.1:72500-90000 GCA_903632075.3 Acanthosepion pharaonis
TCATAATGTTTTTTATTGTCTAATGACAATGTTCAACGTAAAAGGCAGTGGGTTGACAACGATAAATCTGTACAAAATCTGAGCACCATAGAAGAAAAGGTGATGTTGTACGTCTAATGGAATGTTCGCGGTATTACTTGTTTTGATTTCTTAAAGCGAAAAACTACATGCACATTTCTACGTCCAGAAACTGCAACGTGTCCGGAAAGGTTTGACGGAGATGGCTCCTACGCTCGTCAATTTGAAAAATATTGTTCTGCTCCATGACAACGGTATGCCTCATACGGCAAGAATGACGCAGAGAAACATTTTTGAACATGGTTAGCCTGTTCTATCCCAAACGCCATATTCACCTTGACCTTTGCACCTTTATTTTGGTCGCAAGCAAAACTCATGATAACGGCGGGGACTTCTTTAATGAAAAACAGATTTACGAGTTCGTCTAAAAAAAAAAAATGATGTGAAAATCTACGGAACTTAACTCATCGAAGAACTGCCTGCTAAAGTGGCAATAAAACATTGTAATGCTGAATATATAATTGAGTAAAATGGAATTGAACTTTATTTTCGGAAGATTTATTTATTATCAATCTAAAAACAAATGAAAGTATAAAAAATTTCAAAAATCCGAAAGTTAAAAAAGGGGAATAAGAACAAATAAATAAAAAAGAATAAAAATAAAAAAAAGGAAAAGGGTAAAAAAAAAGGAAAAGGGTAAAAAAAAAAACAACAAAAAGGATAAAATTCAAAAAGAAGAATTAAGAAAAAAATGCATGCCGGGAAAAAATTCATCAAGGTGATAATGGTGATTTTCTAACCGTAGTTTAGATGTGGGACAAGGCGGACACTATGGGGCACCCAGTGAGAAGCGAACTGGCTATTCACTTGTAACTGATCTTACGAGACAAGCTTGCTAATAAATACACATCGTCGAATTGCTCATATGATTTTCTAAGCGTAGCATATATGTCGTACATGACAAATATGTCGAGAACCAAGTGAAGATCGAACTCACAACTTAGTCTGTAACTGATCTAGCCATACAAGCTTGTTAATCATTACATCAAGTCAAAGAACCAAAGAACAATGTGATAATGGACGAAAAAAAAACTACATTAAGAAGCTGAATGTATTGAACACACTCAATAAAAAGATATTTGACTAATCTCCTCCAAATGTATTGAAGGTTTTTGCTTCTCATCTTTCTTTAAATTTCAATAATTTCTCATGATTTTTTTTGTTTTTTTTTTTTTTTTGCAGCATGTAAATTTTAAAAGCTTAGTCACTTCAAATAATTAAAATTCGTTTTAGATTTTCTTTTAGCTTCTTCTCTCATTTTTCTCCGTTTTTTAATAATATAAAATTATCGATAATTCCGTATTGGGGATGAGTCAATCCAGCAACCTTCTTTTTGTGACAAAAAAAACGAATAGCCAAGGAAAACTATGGAGGCTATCGATCGCTGATTGGTCAAGGCGTCAGCCAAGTGATTGCTTACAAAAAGGTCACGCCCAAATTCATGAGCGACAGATTTAAGGAAAATAAAAAAATTCTCGCAACGAACATCTCTAGCTTATCGTTCCTTACAAGAATGAAAACATGCAAGAAGCGGTAATTAGAAAACCAATGAAGATTGGAAAAATTAAAAAGATATCAGACTTATTTGATTGTAAAAAATGGTTGCCTATGTTCAAGCAACGCCACTGATCGAAGCCAGGCTAAAGGGAACGATTTCAAATGCTGATTTTCCAAGCAAATGATTATGACTTCTTTTGGCACAACACGATCTTTCTGTATCATTCACCATTTGCCAGTCACATTTGATTTCAACCAATTTTAAGTAAAACTATTTATGACTAATCTGCGTGAGCAAGAAGATACTGCACCCTTAATTTTGGGGTAGGAAATTATGAAAAAAATTCATGTATAATACGCAGTAAATTCTTTGAATTTGTAGAGAAATGTCTACTGTCTCTTTCTGATGTTAAGTATAAGAATTCTTTTTGTTTCCATTTTGATAAAACTTCGTCGTTGCTCCCATGTTCAGTTCATGGTATTCTCAGCTTCCTTTTGTAGAACCACATTTCTGTTGCTTCAAGAAGTTGCAAAAAACTATGATGCCCCACGTCTTCAATGTACGCATCACATAAAAGAAGAAACCATTGTTATTCTAAGGATTTATTTGATAGAAACAAATATGTATCATTTCAAATGTCTTCTCCACCTGTGAAGTGATTTTCCAGTATTCACTGGTATGTTAGAGATTGCGAATAATCTACTGACCCCAAAGTATATGTCTTGGATCATCTTCTTTTAGTGCCATGCATAATACACGCTTAGGCGATAATCTATCTTTCGATACATGACTGAAGAGGCAGATTTTTCGCAGTAGGTTGCCATTTCTTTCAGTGATAGACCAGTTGTCATCCAAAGCGACAGAACCTGGTCTGCCCTGCTATTTACCCATAGAGGATTCATACCTTTATCAAAGGTATTAGCACATAAGTGTATATAATGGATTCGACTGGATTTCGAACTCGGCTCTCCAATTTCTTAATCCGAGCCGCTATCCATTACTCCACCGTGAATGACTTCATTAAATACGTGAATAAAAGATGACACCGTCATCATATTTTCACCCATAACAATCATAATGGAAATATTTGCTTCTATATCGAATTGATTGACTTCAGCTGAATAGTCGAAGAGTTTTGTTATTACTGGTGCGATATCATTTCTTGTTCCTTTTGGACCAGGGTAAATATCTGAGTTGAGAGAGGCATTTGATAGTCTCGCCAGATGTAGACTTTCATACGGATGTCACACATAGCGTCAATCTCGTTCAGAAATATGTAAACTGTCAATTGTATGCAACCGCTTTCTCCAATCAATGAATAAATTTGCTTTGAGCGAATGAAACTAGTAGGTGTTAATAAGGACCATACATTTTCGAACCTTGTGCACTGGCGCTACACGATCGGAAACAAAGAACTGTACCAAACTGTTATGTTAATTTATCAACGTACGCTTGGATCGCCCATATATAAATAGGAGCAGGTACTGCCTACTGGGAGAGGGAAGTTTCCAGCAGTCAGCTCTGACAGTCGGACCGAACATTCTTTCTGTAATACTCTCGTTTGTATTAGTTTCTGTTAATATATTTGTTTAACTCAATTCCTCTCTTTCTGGCCCTAACAAGGCCACAACACAAACAGACAAAACCACGTCACTTGAGGAATTCAAACAGAAGCAACAACTAAAATTGATAATAACACATGTAACTCGAAATGACGTTACTGACATAATCAAGATGTTGACGTCCCACACTACTTCGAACAAACGTTACGAATATTATTACTGGAAATTTGATGGATTCCTAGCCATGACATATTCGCCTAAAGTCTTCCATAAGTTTTCTATAGGTGTCATGTTAAGACTTTCAGCGGGCCAATCCATGACGTTTATTCTTTGATTGTTCAGATAAGCAATAACTTGCGTTGCTTTATGTTAAAGAGCATAATCCTCCATGAACACAGGATTTTCAAAACCAGGATTCTATAATATCGGAACATGTTTTTTTACCAAATTCTTGTACATAGCAGCATTAACTCTATTATGCAAACGTACAAGAGCTGGCGAACCCAGACTTCAAAACATACCGAAAACCGCCACGATGCCTTCGCCAAACTTGACTCTCTTCTTGGTGCACGTTGAACTCAAACTTTCGCCAATTCCTTTACTTACATAATGTTTACCATGATAACCAAACAAATCAAAATTATTTGCATCACTGAAAAATACGCTGGACCACTGTTCATTTTACCACAGCACGTGCTTGTTTTCAAATTCCAGTCATTCTGTCTCGTTCTTTTTGCTTATGAGCGGCTTCTTTTGTGGACACGTATCATAAAGCCCTACTTCTTGCAAGAGTCTAGACACAGTTTGTCGAGGCAGAGTCATGTCATTTGAAACTTTTCGTGAAATGACTGCTGCAGTTCGAAAACGGTCATTCAGTGAACGATCCTTTCTTCTCTGGTCGATGTTTTCCTTGCTCTACCCATCTTGTTTGGTCTGGGTAAGCGACCATTGCTTTCGTTTATTTTCAGAATTCGGCTAACAACGCTTTTGGAACGCTTCAACTATTCAGCAATCTGGTCAGTTGCGAGATTTTTCTTTTGCAGTTTGACAACACCAGCTCATAGAGACTTGTCAACTTTTCATCGGTTCGCCATGTTGGAAAATGGCGTATTGACAATAAACTATATCTTAACCTCGTTTAACAGAAATTCGGATTATGTACGTTGTTCTCACATATTTCTCGAATTGCTTCTTAATTTTGTACACTTGGTATTTGGGTAAAGAATTAAATGATCCGTAGGTCTCTTTGTATCATTTCAAATAATTTACAGATTTAAAGCACAACTGAACTGCTTTTGTCTACATTTAATGAAAATTTCAGATAAATTGGCCTTTTTATTAGATATATAATTTTCGTTCCTTAATTTTTGATGCTACTATATATATATATATATATATATATATATATATATATATATATATATATATATATATATTGTCACGTAGCAACGATTTCATTAACCATATAGGTGTTAGGCTAAAGTAAAATCTTAAATAAAAGAAAATTAGTTAGATATAAAAGAAAAGATAAATAAATAGATAAAAACAAAAATTTAATCCAATGCTTCCGATTCGCGAGCGAATATATTCTATGATCAGCCACCCCCCCCTCTTCTCTTCACAAATTCTTTCTCTCCCTATCCTCTCTTCCACCCGCCAGCCAAGGGCCCGTGAACTTAGAAGTGACCCGACGTGAGGATGACCTGGTTCTAAGATTTCGCGTTTGACCATGAGTAAACTCCAGACACCATCAGGGTCTCATGCTGCGATTCACGTGATCGGGACGTACGGAGCATGCGTTGAACTTTTGGCCATCACACAAACACTGCGTGATTTGCGCCCTATTCTCCTGCGTACCCGGTCAAGGACGAAGGGAACCCCGTGACTGTCTGTGGGGACAGCGAAAACCAAAGAAGGATTTTTCAGTTTCCCTCTGACCAGCGGCAGTTGAACATCGCTGGGCAAAAAATCGTCAGACCGCCCACTGAGATGAGGAAGACCACGAAGTCTATCGACCAGTGATTGAAAGGGTGCTATTGACTGATCAACCCAACCAAATGCCTGTATGAAATGCTGGGGACCCACGAACACTTGCGAAAAGAAGAAGAATCCAGGAACATTGTCGGCCGGCCAAGATACTGATTTATCATCAGAACTCTCGCTTCGGCGAATCAAAACTTTATGTGAAGATACCAGCCCGACTGCAAGATAAGTTGGTTCTTTTGGCTCGATCTATTTTCATATATGTATGTATTCGCTCGCGCCTTCTATTCTTTACTGATGTCCTCCCCTTTGTTAAATGAATGTTCTTTTTTTTTCTTTCTTTGTTTCGTTATATATATATTTATAAATAAATGTTTAATTTTGAAATCCATCGTCTTGTGTCTGTTCTTCGTTGATTCCCTTGTGTCGCTTCCATTTCTGAGTGAAGACCGAGAAAAGAAACCACGTTTTCCTTTTTTTTTAGAACCCGTGGTTCATCTATATGCTACAAGTTCGTAACAATATATATATATATATACATATATATATATATATATGCTAAAATAAAAGAACAAATAGGAAACGTATATCAATCTAACATGACTCATTTTTATTAAAGCTTCGTCAAAATACTTTAATAAAAGTGAGACGTTTTAGACTAATGTACTTTTTCTATTTGTTCTTTATTTTATTATGTTTAATCCCGATCCATGATGATCTACATTTAATCTTTAACTTATATATATATATATATATATATATATATATATATATATATATATATATATATATATATATATATAGAGAGAGAGAGAGAGATAGCTAGATAGATAGATAGATACTAATCATTTTACCCCAACCAAGACAATAAAGCCACTAAGACGCAAGATGTTAAAGATTGTTAGAAAATATGATAAAAAACACATTTTTAAGGAGAGGGAACAATAAAAGAACAAGAATTAAGAACACAGTAGATAACGATTGACATTGCGTTTAATTTTTTGAAGATCAAAGTTGACTGGGATCGCAAAAGACAGAAGATAGTTCTACAAGCGTGAGGTGCGATAGAAGATATTGTTAGCATAGAACTTGCGGTTATATCTAGCCATTTCAAGTGTAAAAGGAAGAGACGTCTTTACCAACTTAGTACTGCACTTTAATAGGCAAATTCTACGTATCATAAAGGAAAATTCACCAGAACAATTACCATGAAAGTATTTATAAAAATGGCACATGGAAGCTATGCTACGGCGAATGGAATGTGACTGATGCTAAGATTTTAGGTAAGATAAATTTTAATTTCGCGCATGCGCGTTGTTTGTATTTGATTTTGTCCACTACACCGTATAATATGATCAGTTAGGCACCGTCTGTGAAAAAAAGAACACCATGACGCAATTCATTCGGCCGGAAATTTGGAAATGTCATACTGTGCTGCTTGGCATTCGCGCCAGAATCTCCAATAGGAATATTTCAGATTGTTTGGGTATAAATCTGAGGGTAGTACAGTGAATTCGGTAAGAGTTGGATGATATATCCAGTTAACATCATCGTGTTTGGAGTTATCACTTGTGATGACTAACGTTATAGCTCCATTCCTGTTCCAGATGCAACAAGGAGGCCTGCATCAAGATCCTTGAGGAGATAATGCTTTCCTGGGTCAAGAGTGTGGCTGCTGAAGGACCCTATGTCTAGCAACAGGTCTCTGCATCATGCTACACAAGCAGGGGAACTCAGTTATGGCTATCAGACAATTTCTGTGACTTTTTTTGCATATATATATTACTAGTAATACTTTCAGATAAATTGTTTTACACCCATACTTATTCTACACGCTATACTGTCCGAAAATAGGTCAAAATTAGATTATAAAAGTTATATTAATATCCCATACTTTTTTCTACTTATATTTAATTTCTAAATCACTTATATATCCCTAAACTTATATATTCAACATAATAAGAAGAAATCAACACTTTTAAATTTATTAATTTAGAAAACACTTCCATTGATTACAGAATTAGTAGTGATAACCCCAACATAAATATATGCAATTCAGCTTCGGCTTTGTTTTTATAGTAAACCAAAAAAAGCATTTCCAATTACTACTATAGCTATCACTAGAATTTATCCGACTTATCTATCTCCTGTTCCCACGTTTCCTCTCCCACCCCTCACTGTGAACGACTGTGAGATGATGTGCCTAAACATTTAACCGTGGCTATTGGTAAGGAATCTTCCCTGACTAGCCAGCATTCAACACCCCATCCACCCTTCACCAAACTGCTATCAAGAAGCACTATTGTTTCATTCCGCCACCTTTTTGTTTTATGTACATTTTTTTCTCAAGCAAATGGAAAAAAGGAAGTGACGTTTCACATACGGCTTTCTTACAAGCAGAATTGTTCATAACAATTTTCGGTTCTCACCCGTCGAGGTGCAACTGAAATGCACCGAAACGAAGTTGCATCTTTGTAGTGAGTAAACTGTTTTTGTCTATATGATAAAATTATAATAAATAATTATCGCTCTACTATCGGTATCGATCCCTCTTTTGAATTAATGCTGTGAACGTTAGAATTTATATATTATTTTCTTTCTCATTGCATCGGATATATATATATATATATATATATATATATATATATATAATTAAACATTAATGTTTAAACAACAAGCGATAAATATATATTGTGTAACAAAAAAGCGGTAATATCGAAACAGAAAAACAGAAGAAAAAAAACTACAAAAAACAGCTTAACCAGTTTTATCGATGCTTACACATGAGGACATAAATCAAGGATTAGAAATGTGCTCAACAAAACACCGAAGAGCAAATGTTAAATAATACATATCTAAACAACAAACGGTCATTACATTAAAGTCTAGTACCAATCACTTCTGCTTATAAAGGACAGGATGGTCGGGCTTAATATAAACTTGATTATAGGATAGGACATATTGATGGTTGTTTAATAAATGCTAAGCTATCGCCGAAATAATTGTGTTAAGCACCTATGCAAAATGTCCTAATTGCCCTTCAGAATACGCAGATGTCTGGCCGGTACACGTTGATGAATCTTTGCTTCCAACCTTTCTGCCTGTATAGACAACGTCAAGCTGACATTTGAAGTGATAAATTACCAATCTGATATGGTGAAAAGGAAGAACATCATTTCGAATCGATCCCAACATAGGATGAAAAGTAAGGCTAGTGTGGGTATTGGCAGATAGATAACAGGCTTAGCTAGCAATTTTCTGTGAGTAGGAAAACATTTTCCCGCTTTTTTTTTGCTAACCCTTCCTATTTTTTTATTTTAACAAGTTCGTTTTAGTCGCTATTTTATGCACACACTCACATGCATATATATATATATATATATATATATTATGAAATGGACAAAGTTCGACAATTATTTTAAGACATTTTATGTTTATACATTCTTTTTATAGATACAAATATTTAAGTATATGCTCTGTTTTAATAAACAGTATTAATCAACATTTACCGGCCTGAATGCCCGAGAAATTTACACAGAAAACCTTTCTATTTTTTTTTTTTTTTTTTTTGGCTGTTTTTCGGAGGACGAATATTTTCTGCGAAAATTTCTCGGACATACAGGCCGGTAAATGTTGTTTAATACTGTTTATTATAAACCGAACATTTACTTAAATATTTGTATCTATAAAAAGAATGTATAAACATAAAATGTCTTAATATATATATATATATATATATATATATATATATATATATATATATATGTATATATGTATGAATAGTATGTATGAATGTATTGCTAGCATGAAGTCACAAGTCATCGTGGCTGAGGGCGTAGGCGTGCTGGGCTTTATTCAAATTGTTGATCACACTAGATAACGCACTCTCTCCCAGAAACTGTCACTAAGGTCTGCTCAGCATAGTTGCAGGTGGGCTCTGTGGGTGTTGAGCAAACATAAACGCGTCTGAGCAAGCGTTTGCAATAGGGATTGGCTAACCGCCCTAGTAGACGGATGTCATTGAATACGAATGGCCAGCCATATATATATATATATATATATATATATATATATATATATATATATATATATATATATTGGATTCTCCTGTCGATTTCGACGTATGAGGTCCTGACAGACATCCTTGTCAACGGTTCCTTGTGCCTGCACTCGCTCAGGCGAAGATGGCATTTGAGTCCAGCTAGAGACCTGCCCACAAGGCCACAGTGAATGAAGGCGTGAGGGTTGAGAGAAAGCATCGCTGATATATTTGCATTTGCTTTTGTTCTAAGCCTAGTTTCCTTTAATTTGTGAATAACAGCCGTGGAGAAATACACACACACACACACACACATATATATATATATATATATATATATATATATATATATTTATATATATATACTAAAATAAACTCTTATTAAAAAAATGTTACCAATATTTAGAAGGAAACTTATTCAAGATCGTCCCCTTTTTAATATTTTGAATTTAATGTAACTTCAAAACAATTCGCTTTTAAATTTGCTTTGATAAAGTCGGATTGATGAGAAGCGTCGACAATGGCTACGAAATATTTTCCAATAAAACCAGAATATGGCTTGGCGGTGGGAAAATTTAATAAGCAACACTCATGTCGGTGTTTAGCGCTTTACTGGAGAGTTTCAAAAAGAGCAGCAGTACATAGAAAACGAATGTAAACGCATTCTCTTAAGGGAGTCTTGTCCAAAAAGAAAAAAAAAGTTTGTTTTAATGTGATGAAAGGTTTAAAAATATAGTTAACGATCGTGAAAACCGACCAGATGCTCTGGACTATCTGGCTCTTATTCTTTATCTATTATAAATTATTCATATATTCTGGTTTTATATTTTTTAAATGAATTTTGAAATGTTTCAAATGTATAGACACTATTTAAACGCTATTTTGTAAATGTTTAAAAATAAAGGAATTTCATTTTTTTTTTTTTTCAATTTTTCGCAAAGTCTATTTTTGGGGATTCTGATTTTTCAGTGATTTTCATACATTCGGGATTTCAATTTTCGAGATTTTAAATTTCCGGATTTCGACATTCGGGATTTTAAGATTCGAGATTATAATCCAAAACTAACTCTATCATCTGTCACGGCAATTCACAGATAATACCGAAGTCTACGCCCGGTAGATATATGGTATCTAAAAATATTGACTTCACAGCTCCCACTAGTAATGAGATTTTTTTGTTTGTTTTGTTTTTTACAGTAACGTTCACCCTATACGAGGCTCGGGTGTCAATTGAGGTAGAGTTTTAAGATAAGGGGTAGTTTATACGGATAGGATGAACAGGGTAAGAGTGTCGCGAGCTTGGGAACATCCTCTAGGGACTCTGTTCCACAGAGCAGTAGTTCGCGAGAAGAAGCTGTTTGAGTGAAACTTCTCGCCAATGGAATACGGAGGGAATGTGGGTAATGTGCTACTATGTAAGTGTCATGGTCGGTCCTTGCCGTGAAGATCTTACCTGGTGGAACCAGGGGATGCAGTTCGTCTGAGCACTCTGAATGGCAGAAGCGACATAGTAGTGAGAGATTCGCCACATCCCACCTGTGAGAGTCGAGTTGGAGTGTGGAAAATAATTCTTCTCCAACAAGGACTCGAAGACTCTTTTGAAGTCTATCAAGACTGAAAAGTGACGTCTAGGTAGCTCCAGCCCAAATATGGCAGCAGTACTCCATTTTCGGCCTGATCTGGCTCTTTTCAAGGTAAAGGATAGTATGTAGAGTCAGGTACTTACTAGAGCGGTACAAAGAGCCAATCATTTCAACAGCATCTTTACCGATGGATTGTATATAGGAATTCCACTTGAAGTCAGGTGTAAGTTTGAGGTCTAATATCCTCCCGAGCAACGGGGCCTTCTCGAGGGGGGCGCACATTCATCGTGACCGGCAGTAGTTCGTGGTTTGATCGACGGTGATGTAATGTAACTAGTTTGGTTTCAGAGGCATTGAATGTAACCAGTCAGCCCCACACTGGGGAGTTAGTGTTAGATCGGAAGAGTGGTGAGCTACCAATCTCCAATCGTCAAGACTTTTAGATATCGTCGTATCATCGGTATAGACGATGCAAATGATCGGACTATATTCTTAGGTAGATCATTTAGGCAAATCAAAAAGAGAGTTGGTCTAAGAAGTGACCCATGGGGAACACCTGCGTTGACCGCCAGTGCCTCGGGAGTCTGGGCATTAATAACTAGTTCCAGTGATCTATCTATTAGGAAAGATTTTATAATAGAGAAAACACTTCCAGTGATTCCATACCTGGAGAGCTTGTAGAAAACCTTTATGCCACACCTTGTCGAAGGCCTTAGAGATGCCCTAATGCTATAGCCGGACTCACGATATATATATATATATATATATATATATATATATATATATATATATATATATATATATATATGTGTGTGTCTTATTATTAGTAGTAGTAGTAGTATTAGTAGTATTAGTAGAAGCAGCAGTAGTAGTAATAGTAGTCATCTTATAAGTATCAGAAACTATACTCATTCGGAAAACCTTCAGTATTTTGATTTGAAAATAATCAAACCAATATCAAAGGGAAAAAAAGATATAAAAAAGAAAGAACCAAGAACATGTACGTTAGCCGAAAATAATCGTCTAGCATGCAAGTCCAATGCCCAAATAAAAAAACCGATGCGAGTATGCAAAATAACTAACTAACTAACTAACTAACTAACTATATATATATATATATATATATATATATATATATATATATATATATATATATACATATATATATGACTTTTCAATTGAAACAAAATAAATAACAAAATATATATTTTTCTCCTCAGTTTCTTCTTTAAATAATTTTATAATATTTTAAACTTAGTACAGATTAAATTTAAAATTGGTAATTTTTAATTTTCAATTTGATAGTAAATTTATTATTAATTAGAATGATTTCTGTTTTGTCTAACCTTAACATTAAGGTATTAGTTATTATGATCAAAGTTCGTTGTCAAGTTTTTTGAGTTCTCATATACTTGTATTTTGATTGGTCATTGCAGTTTCTGTAACAGCGTTTCCTTAACGAGGGGTGTTTGATTGATTTGAACTTTTTAAAACCCTTTATTCCACATTCAACACCATCATTTGATAAGACAACCGAAGTGTTGAAACAAACTGGCTATTTTTGTAGTGATTTTGTAACATATTTGTTATAATTTATAAATATATATATATATAATTATTAATTATATATATTTATACATAAATTATACATATATATATATATATATATATATATATATATATATATATATATATATATATATATATATATACATATAAATTATATGTATTACATATATATATATAATCTATATATGTATATAATTTATCTATCTATCTATCTATCTATCTATATATATATATATATATATATATATATATAGTGTATGTGTTTCTTTCTGCATGTGCGTTTCTGAATCGTTTAAGTATCACAGATTTTAGAAGGGCCAAACTGTATTGACTCTTTGAGTATAGCTAGATATATTGACGTCATCTTGTCACTTTTGAGCGGACCAAATTCCTATTGTCACATGAAAGCTCTCGGGGCAAATTTATATTAAAGCAAGTCAATCATACGCATGCAAACAAATTGATCCCTGGTTTGGACTTAGTGTTATCTGTCTATAGATATATCTGTGTAAATATATTATTGATACGTGTGTATTTGCTTTCCTTACGTCACCCTATTATAGTTGGTGTGCACAAAATCTTAATTTCCTCTGTCGAGTTCTGACAAGTAAGGAGGGTTAACAGGTAGCTCATATAT
This sequence comes from Acanthosepion pharaonis, assembly GCA_903632075.3. NCBI lineage: Eukaryota > Metazoa > Mollusca > Cephalopoda > Sepiida > Sepiidae > Acanthosepion > Acanthosepion pharaonis. Next base: position 85,450 of record CAHIKZ030000585.1, read on the forward strand.
ATATTTTTTTTAGAATTTGCTCCATATTATTTTTTTTTCATTTCCCCCTTTTTTTATCGTTTAATTTGGAAAATACAAGTCCGACTGACTTTAATTATTGCGAACATGTTATAAAATAGACTGTGAGATAAATTGTATTAAAACAAGCAAAAATAAAACGATATTGCCTGAATAATAAAGGAAATCAGAACGCAAGAAAGTTGGCCACGCTCGTTTTATTCACATATACGGACCGCCCGGATGTGGTTTTTCAGGCCTGAGATGGGCTAATAACCTTTTGCACTGAGGTGGCAACGCTGGATGCCTTTTTCAGCAGTCGTTACATTAATATTTCGGTGAACGTTGCGTGTGGTGTATGGCGCCTTTGACGATGTTTTAGGCCTACCTTACTTAGACGGAAGCGAAAACATTCGCTACACGTTACATCAGATTCTGTGCCAACAGAATCAAAGAAATTAACATCAAAACTCCACAGTCATTTCTCTCGAGTTTCTCATACGATTCAGTTTAAAGTCTATCTTACCATTGGGCACTTCTTTCTTCCAGATATTTAGACACACATATATACATTTATACATATATACATATATACGAACACGATAAAACTATCTATCTATCTATCTATCTATCTATCTATCTATGTACCTATCTTTTTCAAACACACACATAAAATTAATGGAGAAAAATAGAGATATGATGGGATTCATGAATTTAGAGAAAGTCGAAGAGAATTTTTGGAAAACTGGGGAGGTGAAGTTATTATTTTAGAGTGGCAGTTCAAGAAATTTAAACATTTGAAAATGCCTTCACCTCAACTTGTAACATGTCCAAACTAGTCATGTTCATTGATGTACAAGGAATTATATCATTCGCATTATTGACCTTTTGATATTGGGAATTCAAAGTGGCACTCATGTGGAAGGGGCCTGGCATTGAATCGACTAGTCAAAATTGAAGTTTTAATTTTCCTACTTTAACTCTTTCTTTATTTAATTTCTTAGGTCTATCTTTCTTTCTCAGTATATATATATATATATATATATATATATATATATATATATATATATATATATATAAGGAGAAGGAGGATAGTTCTAAATACTCAGCAGAATTTCTTTTATGGAGTGAGAACAAATTAAGCTAAGCTCAATAAAATTACAAATATGTGTACAGCGCTGCAAACACACATGCACGCATAGACAAACGCACGCACGCACACACACACACATGCACACACACACACACACACACACACACACACACACACACACACACACATATATATATATATATATATATATATATATATATATATATATATATATGAAAAAATATAGGCATAAAGCGTGCTATATTTATGGGATAAAGTGCTCAGTATCAGAGATAGGCGTGTGTAAATATAAAAAGTGAACAGTGAAGTCAAGACTTAGAGGCGACAGTCTGTTTTATGCTATATTGTGTCTAGCATGAAACATCCTGTAGCCTCTAAGTGTTGACTTCAATATTTTATATATATATATATATATATATATATATATATATATATATATATATATATATATACAGATAGATAGGTAGGTAGATAGAGAAAGAAAGATGGGGAGAGAAAGAAAGACCGAGAGCGAAGTGAGTATACACAGAATTAAACACTGTCTGGTAATTGTTATTTTCGCGCCTGAAGATCAGTTGGGACTTGAAACTGATTTGCTATCCCTCGATGCAATATATTTATATACTTACTTACGACACACACACACACAAATACATATATATATATATATATATATATATATATATATATATATATATATATATATATATATATAATCAGTAATAATTAATTAAAAATGTTTTGTTTTATTCAACCAACAAGGTATTTTTTCACCTGTGGTTGAAGTTGCAAATAGTTTGTTTGCTTCTTTCTTTCTTTCTTTCTTTCTTTCTTTCTTTCTATCTATCTATCTATCTATCTATCTATCTATCTATCTATCTATCTCATTCTCTTGATATCTATCTATCTATTAGATTATGTTTATCTATCTATCTATCTATCTATCTATCTATCTTATTCTCTAATGTCTATCATATTCTCTTAATATCTATCTATCTATCTATCTATCTATCTCATTATCTTGATATTTATCTATCTATCTATCTATCTATCTATCTATCTCTTTATCCATCTCATTCTCTTGATATCTATCTATCTATCTATCTATCTATCTATTGGCCAACTGTTTGGGCCACAGTCTGGATTTCATTGAATGCTTGTAAAAATTGAAGGTTCCGTACCATTTCAAATCTAATTTACTTGTTTACATCGGGCCATATGGAGTTTCTCTTCCTGAATATTTTATTCACCCTGCAACACTTTTCTCATAGACGAAACATTGCAAGTCTCTCGTTGTTCAATGGAAAGTGTTTAGACACACAACATTTCTTAGTTGCACCACTGCTAATCTTCACGCCTAAAACCCACCATGCCACGCCCATTGTAGTGGGCCACCCTCATTCCCTTCTTACTCAATTGGTGAGGTGTAAGTTGCACTCGAGCTGCTTCTTCTCACGAACCACTGATTCATGTCAGTGCTTGCCAAACGGATGATTCTTCAATCACTATATTCTTAACCTGTTCATACCTAGAGTCAACAGTTATCTTCCCCCACATATCCGCTTAAACTCTGCCTCTTACTCTGTAACCCTCCATCTTGAGTGACCTCTTGGCCTTGTACAGGGTAAATATTATTGTAAAAGAAAATCATACGTCCAATGATAATAATAATCATAAAAAAACTAACCTATGACTATATGATGTTTATTTTTCTTCATAAAAGTCAGTGTTTAATTGTAATCTTATCACGGGCAAAGTTTAACATTTAACTAACGACCTAATTTAGATGAGGGGAAAATAATTTCTGCATCATAGATAAGTAGGAGTCAAATGAAACAAAGACGGCATTGAATTATTACATTAAGTGGGTAGTCCCACATTTTATGACTATATATTTATATATAGTCATCCACAGATAGACTGTTTCGCTGTATCACTGCTCATCAGTGTGACTAGACACCCGATCACTTCAAGCCGGATCCAAAACCCGACAGATTTGGCATCTGTCAGAGATTCTAACCCCTAGGCTATAGGCACCCGACAGAGAGGCGAATTTTTGTGTATTTATTTTTTCATAAACATGCCAGTGACCTAGAGAACTGAATCCGGTTGTAGAGTCTTGCATTATCAGTAGTATATATATATATATATATATATATATATATATATATATATATATATATATATATATGTGTGTGTGTGTGTGTGTGTGTGTGTGTGTGTGTGTGTGCACGTTATGAAATGGTATAAGTCCGACAATTATTTTAATATATTTATTGTTTATACGTTATGTTTATGGAAAATATTTAAGTGAATGATCTTTTTCTAAATAAACAGCATTAGCAACATTTACTAGCCTGAATATCCGCGAAAATATGAGTTCTTCGGCAGGAATCGAACCTTTATCGTACACGAAACCGTCAATAACCTGACGGGCTATATCATTTAGCTTAAAAGCAATAATTCGACCTTGCTAACCAGAAACTATCTCTGTAATGCCTCGACTAAGAATAGTTTTTCCTCTTTTTATTCATTTCGTTCCTTTACCGATACAATCCATCTGAAAATAATTAAGACACACATATATATATATATATATATATATATATATATATATATATATATATATATATATATATATATATTCCCAAATTTAATATATATAGCTTACAACTTACTATAATTATAGAGGAAGATTGCTCAATATAGGGAATGGTGTGTTTATAAATATAGATATTCAACATGCACTGCAGACCCTTATATATATATATATATATATGTGTGTGTGTGTGTGTGTGTGTGTGTGTGTGTTGTTTGTGTCTGTCTTCATGCTTATGTGTTTGTGTGTGTATATATATATATATATATATATATATATATATATATATTGTCAGATTTGTTTCACCATACATACATGTAGCTATTTATGGACTCAGGTAAATCTCTAGTGAGATAAGAGTGGACTAACATTGATGGCGACAATGAAAAAAGAATTTGAAGGCGAAGGATATGTGTCTGATAATATAAACTGATCAACTAATGGCGCGAAAGCCGAACAAAACGGCAGATCATTTTCGTTTCAGCATATGTATTTTAGGCGGGAATATTCGCGAACAGAATAGGAAAATGGCGGAGAATAAATATCGTTTAAAGCCTAATGCCAAAATAAACAAATAAAAGTTGACAAAAAAAAAAAAAAAAAAAAGCCGGAAAACTGAAAAAATAAAAAATCCATTATCCGTAGTAGAATGAAAAGAACATTAAGATAATAACCTAACCAAGGAATAAAAAAAAAATCGTTTAGCCCTTGAGGAAAGTACCGTCAAAAAAGACGGTACTTTTTTATTAACCTGTTTTTGTTTAGTTGTTCATCTTTCGTTTTCGTTCATCATTACCGTTTTGCAAGGGGATTGGATGAAAAAGAAAATCGTTCGATGTTC
>CAHIKZ030000585.1:95000-100000 GCA_903632075.3 Acanthosepion pharaonis
AAAAAGAAAGAAAGGGAAGATAGATGTGTGTAATGGCGGTTTCATTGAAATGGGAAAAGTTGTCAATTTCAAATATTTTCATTTGTAGCTTCTTACTTCTTTAAATAGTGACCAACTTTCATATTCATGTTACTGAAATATTTTGTTAAAGTTGTTAAGCTCAAATATTTAACGTTGTGATGGGGTAAATTTCTACAGATGTGTTATTGTCAAAGAACTCGCCACGATGTTATTCAATCATTAACTTAATAATTAAGATTCATCAGAAAATCCAAATAGTCTTTTCAGTTTTATATAATTTTTTTTTAAAAGCGCTAGTTTAAGTACGACACAAATATCTATTTGAACTGCTAGGAAAACTTTATTTGGAAAAAAATATTTGTATAATGGAGAACTTACACTGGGATCAAATTACCTGCATAATGAGAGAAAATTAATTTACTAACTGCATAAAACGGAAATGTGCGTCAGACACGGGTGCGTCAGACACGGGTGCGTCAGACACGGCTGAGTCAGACATGGCTGAGTCAGACACGGGTGCGTCAGACACGGCTGCGTCAGACACGGTTGCGTCAGACACGGCTGCGTCAGACACGGGTGCGTCAGACACGGCTGACGTCGAACACGGTTGCGTCAGACACGGCTGCGTCAGACATGGGTGCGTCAGACACGGCTGAGTCAGACACGGCTGAGTCAGACACGGCTGCGTCAGACATGGTTGCGTCTTCTAAGCAAATTTATTCGACCTTTAGTAAGCAAGAACACCTCAACAAGAACATCCACCTACTTGATAACCAGTATGGATTTCGCCCTGATAGAACCACGGCTGATGTCTTAACTGCAATTATAGAATCAGCGAGGCACTTGATAATTCATTCATCACAAGGAGAATTACCCTGGATATATTCAAAGTTTTTGACAACGTTTGGTATCATAGGCTAGTGCATAAACTCTCCAGCTATGGAATCTCTTAAAATGTTCACTCAATTATCAAGTCCTTCCTAACAGGTAGGTCCTGAAGGTCGTTATTAACGGCCAGTCATCAGAAGTCCATAAAGATCAATGTCTGCATTCCACAAAGTTATCTCCTCGGTCCAACCCTCTTTCTACAGTATATTAATGATCTGCCTAAAGCGTACTTCAGTATTAGTGAGTATATACGCGGATTATACAAAAATCTGTTGGTGCACCTCCAAAAATCTGTAAGACGAAAACCTAGCAACTCATCTCTTCTGTGTCCTGGCCAAGGTGACTCAACGGCGAAAGAACTGGTGTGTAAAATACGGCCAAACGTAAACTACTAGCGTTCTACCATAACCGAGCAGACCTCGAACTTTTACTTAATATGGTGGATGGGTCTTTTGTCAAGGAGGCGCCTTGTCTTGGACGTCTATCGGAACTCAAGTTCTCTCCAGACTTCAAGTGGAACTGTTATTTCCGATCTATTGAGTAGAGATGATGGAAGATTGGTTGGTTTATTTTAAAGCTCTAGTGACTGACTCCGCCTTATATGCTGTATTTTTAAAACAACCAGGTCAAACCAAACATGAATTTTGCCGCCATAACTGGTTGGAACTGTACAATCCTCACTTGTCTGTTTTCATAACCGTCTACGCGACCCTGTGGGTAATGAATTATTTTCCAACCCAGAACCCTTTCCGACAAACAAAACGTTGCGTGCCACTAGCTACTCTATCGCTATTCCCATTGCATCTATTATGACTAGCTATATTCCTTAGACCCAGCAACACTGACCTTTACAAATGGGAGCCGCCATGCCATGCACACACGTGTACACACGTGTGAATCTTCCTTATTCCAATCGTATTCAATTAACCGTTATATTTCTTGTCCTTTCATGCACTCATACAACACCACACGGTAATCCTCTACCTTGAGTTGTTCTTGGGCCTTGTAGTAGGTGAATATTAGAATAAAAATAACTCTGTGTAAGAAATTTGTGAAAACGGATGTCAAATCAGGAAAAGGGAAGGATAATGAAAAAAGAAAACATTATAAAAGTTAAAAAGGTGATCTGTCCACGATATAAAGGCACATTCTATGTACATGAAAGAAGAAAAGAGATTTAAATGGATACATGATTTTATCGAAAACCGACTCGCATCTTTCATAATCAATCCGCTATTCGGAGAATTTTTTCCATCGTTGTCATAATGACTAAAAAAAAATCATACAATTATCATAAAATTTATTGTATGGAAGACAAAAAATAGCTTCTATCTCGACAGCGAAATGAGATTTAAACCGTTACCCAGATTGTGAGTAGATCATCCGGTCTCGCTTATTAAAAAGCAGTACCCACTGATAGAGATTTTCACTGGGAGAGATTCAAATAGTCAAGGCATATTTTGTCTGCCACTGAGTCCGTTATAATTTGTCTTTCAATGTTCTTCTCTTTCTTTAGGAAATGTTAGCTGAGCAACGACAATTACCTCAGCGATGTGATACCCAAGATAAGTACGTGTCTATTATCTTTTCTTTCCTCACAAAGAGTGATTCATGCGTCAATTCATCGAATCCTTCATTCCTTTCCTTTTTATTTTATTATTTTCTTCACATCCTTCCAATCATGCTAAACCATATATTTTTTTTAATTCCTTTTCGTTTTCTTGTTCTTCTCGTATAATTTACCGTGTTCCATTGCATAGCAGACACAGTTTGAAACACGTTTAACCATTAAGAACAACCTCGTGTTAAACGCGAAGGGCGGAACTGTTCGTAGAAAGGTTTGCAACGCTACACTAAAACAACATCTACTATATACCGTGTTTTTTCAGTACGTGTGAGATCATGACTTTCTACATCTCCCTGTCGTTTATAGCACTTGGTCCGATTTGCCTCTTGCTATCGCATCTAATGCCTGTTCTGACATGTATTTGCACAACCTTCTTAGCTAGTTTATTTGCTGCTTTTCTATGTCTCACGTGCCTTCAAAATATCACCTGAGTGTCAAATTCTCCAAACCCCTTTTTCTCATGATGCACCTGAACGTTTTCAACTGCTTCTTTCTGGTTCTATGCATGAGTGTCCATTTTGTTTCCGTCTTCCGTTTAAAAATTCACTGATGTTCATCCCAGACTATTATCAACATCCTTCTGTAGAATCACATCTCTGTTGCCTCAAGGACTTTTCCTCATCTGTCCTGCCATGTAGAAGGGCCGATATTTTAGTAGTTTTTTTTCTTCCTGTTTCTTAATACTTTGCTTAACTTTTGGAAGTCATCTTTCGTGCGTTTTCGGAATTCGGTGTCAGACGTTACGTCCTCTGTGAAAGCATCTCCCAGCGGAAAACGAAAAAGACGATGGTTATTGAAAAAAAAATGAGGAATCAGTGTCAACACAAAAAACGGGTATCCAACTACAGAAGTCCTTGGAATATCATTACGAGCCACTGGAACATGAAAGGACCGTCACTGAATATACTTATTGGCAGATAATTGATTAATTAAAAGTATTATTACGTCGAAAATGCCCTGTTTTAGTATACAACACAAGCTCAAGAAAAAACGGGATAGTTAGGATTATTTCATCACCTCCTCCACAATTTTTTATATATATTTTTTATATTTGCTTGATTTTGGCGTCTATCATACGCAGTTCGCATATTGGCCTTGACTTTTTGCTGACAACCATGCATTTTGCCTTAATTAATCTTCTGTCCTACACTAATTTCTCTAAGACTTCCTGTCGTTTCCTTTGTGTGCCTGCTATTAACAATGTGCCATCTGCATAACTTATGCTGTTAAGATTGTGGCCGATAGTAAAGAAACATGGCAGGATTTTTAATTCTCTTAGGATCGCCACACTGTAAATTTTAAATTAGTCTGCTGAGAAAACATGATTGTCTTTTCGACCCTTTCTATTTATGTTATTTACTGAATTGATTTTCTTTCCATCTGTAGGCGGTTTGCTCCTAATATAGGTTAACGAACATAGAAGAGTTAAAAAAAAAATTGGAATAATTCATTCATTGATCAAGCCTTTGATATAAGTAATTATATGATTAAGTTCATTGCTTATTGATAGACAAAACGTTTGACGATCATAATCCCTTTGTAATATATATATATATATATATATAAAGAAATTATCATACATAGAATCAATCAGCAATATTGTTGATTGATTGTATGTATGATTATGTCTTTATATATAAAATATATGCTGCCTAATGTATGCAAAGGTGATTTTAAGGTCGTCTCTGTCCGTCTCTCTATTCGTATATATTGATTTTCCAAGCGTAGCTTAGATGTGGCACAAGGCCGAAAGTAGTGGGCACCCAGTGAGGATCGAACTGACTACTCAGTCATAATTGTTCTAGCGCGACAAGCTTGCTAACCATTACACCGCCTCGAGGCGCCTATATATATATATATATGTGGATTTTAGTATAATTGAATTGATAATATTATATATATATGTATATAAATAAAAGAAAGAACAGTAAGATATATAATCCGGTGTTCTTATAGATATTTTATTTTTACAAAATAGTGCTCAATGTAAATTTACAGAGCATTAATATTATAAAACATATTTTAAATCAATTAATTTATAATATATATATATATATATATATATATATATATATATATATATATATATATATATATATATGTGTGTGTGTGTGTGTGTGTGTGTGTGTGTGTGTGTGTGTGTGTGTGTGTGTGTGTGTGTATAGAATTTCTTTTGGAATAACTAATCTTTAAATTTACGGAGGTTTATAAGATTTTGTTTCTAAAATAGTTTTCGGCGTAATACTTCTTTTAATTAATCAAATTGCTCCCAGTAAGCGTCTTTAGTGATGGCCTTACCCTGTTCCTGTGACTGGTAATGTTCGATAGCTTTGATATTCTACCAAACACAAAGCAAGGACTTCTTTTAGCCGGATACCTGTTTCTTGTGTTGACACTGGTTCCTCATTTTTTTTTTATTACCAACGACTTTGTCGTTTTCCGCTGGGAGATGCTTTCGCAGATG
>CAHIKZ030000585.1:107500-125000 GCA_903632075.3 Acanthosepion pharaonis
TGTGCTGTTGTCGGGCTGTCGGTTTCCTGGGAACTGATCTGCTTGACCCTTATACGTCGAATTCGACGGGAGAGTCAACTATATATATATGGGAGGGTAAGTTTTGTCTAGAATCTGTTGGAAGAATAAATCTATAAGTCAGTCTGGAAAATTTCTATTTTGTCATTTGTCGCTCCGGAGTTTTTTTTTTCTTCTGATTTCACCACTTCATAGGGGGAAACACATAAAAGTCGAAATCTTCCAAATTGTCTGATAATTTTACACACACGCAAACGCACACAGATACGCACACACAAACACGTATGTGTTCGTCTGTTTTTGTCCCTGCGTATGTTCGTTTTTGAAATCTGACAATAAATTCTGATTATGATATATATTGTTTTATTAGATTTTTACCAGTATGCACTTAGATGAATACCGAATGTTTCCCTATAAAGAAACGGTTAATATTACTCTGACCATTGGTTAAAATTACAATTACCATTACCAAGTAGTTTAGTCGAGATTTTCCTGTTTCTCTTGCCCTCACCATGTCATGTGATTCTTAATTTCTTTTAGCATTTGACAGATGTTCAAAAGTATATATTTGAAAGTGTGACGCAAAATATAGGAAATTAGTTATTATACATACATATATATATATATATATATATATATATATATATATATATATATATATATACATTGCAGTTCAAATGTTTTAAGATATTCCCAGAATTAGCCGATGAGTGAAAAAAAAAATTCTTAAAGCTATTGAAAAAAAAATGGAATCAATTATCAAACTTATACTTTGAGAAACATTTGCAGCGAAGACCAAATATTTGTGCTGCATTAATCAAGGCTAAAGGAGGATATTTTGACGTGAGCAAAATTTAACCGTAAAATATTTTTCTGTAAGTCATAATAAAACTTCTAATAAAAAAAAATCATGTCTCAGATGTAAAGTACAAAACAACTTCTCTTGGGGCCAGTTTAAAAATTACTAGGTTTATCCTCAAACTTTTGTACTTTAGTGTATATATATATATATATATATATATATATATATATATATATATATATATATACTAGCAGTAGCTCCCAGCGTTGCCCGGGGATGTAACAGTAAGAGTTAGATCAAGTATCAACCATCATAAAGACTGAAAAATAAAATTGACAAAGATTATTGTTTAAGGTTGACGGACACGCATGTCTTAATTATTTTTTTTTTTGTTTTGTTTTTTACGAATTGGTCAAACCCAAACTCAAACAAAAACATTGTTTTCAATCGTTATGAGTCTATCGATTGAATAGAATTTTATTATAGACAATTGTCTTGTAAATGGAATTTTTAAAGCATTCTGAATGTAAAAATAAAGAAAAATGTGTACAAGACAATAAGAAACACTAACTGCCAAAAAAAAGTGAAGTTTTGTTGAAATCGGTTGAAAAATGTAGAAAATCTGATCCCATAAAATAAACGAACACACACACACACACACACGCACACACACACACACACACACAATCTGGGTTTTTTAATAAGTATAACTCGATATTAGTTGTCCCCCTTTCATTCTCGCGACAGCCTATTAATCGTGTTTTCAAATTGCTTTCGTGCAAAAACAATTGTGTTTTTCCAATTTTTGGCGCTGTCAGAACCACTGCAAAGTACTTTTACGCAGTCCTGTGAAGTTCTGTTGAAATCGGTTGAAAAATGTAGGAAATCCGATCCAATATATAAACGTACACACACACACACACACAGACACACACACACACACACACAACCTGGATTTTATAATAAATATGATACATACACACACACACACACACATATATATATATATATATATATATATATATATATATATATATATATATATATAGTAACGGTACCTCTTATAAAACGAGAATTAACAAACACTATTTCCACTTTTGTACTGTATTGGTTTTATATTAGGTAAGATAAAACCTCATAGATATCTGTAGAGCGCTTCTTAAAGATGGCGTAAGTTCAGGCCACTCTAAAGAAGAGATTTAAAGCAGCAGAAACGTGATTATAAAGAAGGATGCTGAGAATACCATGAACCGAACATGTGAGCAATCAGGATGTTTTAGAGAAAATGGACACAAAACGGACATTCATTATTAACTTCAGAAGGAAGCAGGTGAAATTTCTTTGGCACATAATGAGAAAAGGAAGAAATTTTATACTCACAACGCAGATAAAAACAAAGAAATAATTGCAAATAGCTGGCAGAACAGGATTTAGGAGATATAACAAAAAGGCAAAATTTATTAAAGGCTAGAAATGAGAGGAAACTGTGGAGAAACAAGATTGTCAACGTCCCGAAAGGACACGGCAGATGGAATAAGAAAAAGTGTACATATATTGTTATACGATTTCGACAGGAAAACTATCCTATCCTCGGTCAGGCAGATGATGAAAACAGCTGCTGTTATTCACGTCTATTCAAATGATTAAATATATCCGCGTATGAGATAAGGAAAGTGAAGGGAGGGTCATATTGATTGGATTATTCTGCTATTCCTTGAAGGGATACACATTTCTAATCCTTCGTGTGCTAACCGTCAGTACATTTCGTGGAAATAAAATGAATAGAAAATAGATAAAAATCAAGCGGGGTGCAAAGAAAGAAGATAAAATTAAAAAGCGCTCATATGTTGACTCGACGACAATGGAAAGAAAATTCATCTAATTTGAAACAATGATCTGAGATTGTACATATGAGATTCGGGACCACAAAGTTCTTTAGTTCCAATAGATTTAATAGCAGAAGCACGCAAAACATCGCATCATCTATTTCGTTAATATTAGGTTGGTGCAAAAATAATGACGTAATAATGTCGTGTTTTGACGTATTTTTTAACGTTAAAAAATGACATTATTACGTCATTATTTTTGCACCAACCTAATAAAAGTCTCAGGTTTCAAAATCTAATTCTGAACACTTTTTTTTTTTTTTACATTCAAGGCGGGTACACATGTCCTCATTTGGATGCATCCAAATGAGGACACCTCTCCCGTCTCGTAGAAGTCGCCTGGTTACTTTCATCCGATGTGTCCCCTTGACCTCATCACTGGAGAACAATTATCTCCTGAAGGTGTTAAGGATCATTACAAGCATTTTGGTAACAACTAATTCATAGACTTTCTTATTGTTCGCATTCTGTGAACGCAATCTGTAGAATCGTCTGTATAGCTAAGAAACGGATCGAAACTACATGGTTATTTTTATTTCAGTTGTACTGAAGAATCATTATTTTTACTATTTACATTCGGACTTTTGTCCTCGCCGTGGTTGCTGTTATCACAACGTTTTGACTGTACTGCGCTCCAGTATATGTCTACCCGGTTCGCCTACAAGGAATTTCGAACTGAACACTTTATTAAATACACGAGGCTAAACTGTTCTCATTCTATTGCCGCTGCCTAAGGGTATCCCGCTTAGTTCTTATTCTTTATTACTGTCCAGTTATTACTAGCTCTGAATAATATTAAAAAATTGTTAATGCAATACTCACAGGTTAAAAAAATATAATTCTTCTCAAAATCCAAAATATGTTTTGGATTAAGTAAAGAAAACAAATGGTTAAGCCGTAAAAAAAAAAAAAAACAGAAAAAAAATCAATCAATCGATCATCATAAGCACCAATAATAAATCCTGGTAGGACTTCTAGTTCTCTTAGAATATGTGAAAGTACGCATACTTGTCTTACGCCCATTTCTATTTTTGCTGACCTACACAATTCATTTCCTATTCGAATACAGGCGGCTTGGTCCCAGTATACACGAACAATAGTTTAATATTAACGCTATATCATTTTAGAAAATTAGCGCTCATTTTATGACACTATTATTGGTACAACCACACAGAAGGTGTTGTTTTATTACGATCACACTTTGTTTTCGTGTTTTATGACCGACAGTTTAAGTCTTTGACGTCGAGTCTTCCAAGCGTTGTCGAAAGGATAGAAAAGAATAAATAAATATACAAAAACCCCAGAAGGTAGTACAGTTGTGATAAGGACAACAACAGTGAGGACAAAAGTCCGAATGTAAAAATAGTATAAATAATGATTCTTCAGTACAACTGACAGAAAAATAACCCTGGAGTTTGGATCCGTTTCATAACTATTCAAACGATTCTACAAATTGTGTTTTCAAAATGGATATTGATGATTTCAACTTCCTGGTATATATGAAAGCGTTGGCCGTATATATCGTATGGCTAAAGTCGAACGGGAATCACACACACACATATATATATATATATATATATATATATATATATATATATATATATATATATATATATATATATATATATATATATATTAGTTTCACCTAAAAATTCAGTGTAAACTACACACACACAAGAAACTAAGATATATATATACATATATATATATATATATATATATATATATATATATATATATATATATTTATATATATTAGTTTCAACTAAAAATTAGTCTAAACTACACACACATGCATACATATATATGTATATCATTTACATATATATATATATATATATTTATAATTTATATATTATAATAATATTGTAATTTATATATATATATATATATAATTTATATATAATTTATATATATATTTATATATTTAATTTATATATATTTTATATATAATTTATATACATAATTTATATATATATAATTTATATACATAATTTATATATATATATATATATATATATATATATATATATATATATAACTTGCCAAGTAGCTGATTAATGTTATATTCAGTACATCGACTCTGGAGTTTCGTAGTGCAACATTTTTGCAATTGTTCAGTACACTGCACAGGAGGTTCCAGCAATTACGATATATATATATATATATATATATATATATATATATATATATATATATATATATATATATATATGTGTGTGTGTGTGTGTGTGTGTGTGTGTGTGTGTATGTATGTATGTATGTATGTATGAGAAATTTTATTAAAGAAGAATATGCTATCTGAGACTGGATTTCTCGAATATTCAGGCCAGTAGACGAAAAAAAATATACTGTTCAATAAATAAAAGGAACGTCTACTCAAATACGAGTTTCCACTAAAAATAATGTTTGAGTAATAAAAAATAACGCTTGAATAAATAAAAAATCTCTTCCCCTTCTTTACATTAAGTTACGGAATTGATATATATATATATATATATATATATATATATATATATATATATATATATATATATATATATATATATAGGTTTATGCCAAGATGTCTTTTTTTAGATCGTCATAGAATCGAACGGTCGATCAGATGCAAAATCGTCCCATTTCTGTAGCAAAAACAATGTATTTAAGATAGTCAGCACCATTCATGAAACGATTTTTACTGTCTTCTCTTGATTTATTGGCGCATTTAAAAAAAACGATCTATAGATTCTCTGACTTAAAATTCGTGACGAGACTTAATAATGGCTTTTAAAGGAGACGAGAATTGAGGAAAACGTTTTATGACGTGAATGCTCACGTTTTACTGCTTAAGGAAAAAGATCGAAAATACTAAATAGGATAATTGTAGTAAGAAAAATAAATAAATAAATAGGCAACATCGCGGTCGATGGAGAAGACAAAAAGAAAAAGTAAGATGGAAGTGACTACAACGAGATATTGAATGTAAAGTAGGACGTTTGAGTCGTAACGATAGAAAGGTGGGCAAAAGATGCAGAAGAAAGCCAAGTCGAAAGAGAGGCGAAGAAGATGAAGAAGAAAAAAATTAAATGTTGAATTAGTGAGAAAAATTAAGATGGAGGAATGATTTAAGAAAGATGACGAAGAAGGAGGAGAAAAAAGAAGGCGTAGAAGAAAATAGGATTGAATAGGAGGGCATAAAGAAGGGGAATTACGATAAAGAAGAAGAAGAAGAAGACGACGACGACGACGACGACGACAAAGGTAAGAATGTGAAACAAAAAGAATGTTGAAAATGTAAAATGAAAAAGAAGTGGAGGCAGATGAAACATCCACGAAAGGAGAAGCATTTTTTTTAAAAAAAGATGAACTAATTATAATAACAAAAATGAATATACCCACAAACATAACAAGGTAGTGATATAGGTGCACTGGAAGATAAGCAAGAAGCACAAAATCGAAACCACTGAGAGATGAGACAACAGTTACCCAAAATAACGATGCAACTATCCTCTGGGACATGCCAATTCAGACTGTCAACTAAATAAAAGCAAACAGATCTGATATTATCATAAAAGACAAGACATTCAGTAAGTTTATGCTTATTGACATATCAGTACCATCTGAGAGAAACATCTTCATGAAAATTATCGAGAAATTGTCCAAATACAAGGACCTGGAGATCGAGATTAACAGGATGTGGGGGATGAAGACTGAGAGTGTACCAATAGTTATCGGAGCACTGGGCCTCGTGAGAAAAGGAATGGACAATTTTACTAAAAGTGTCCCAGGTAACATCAACATACAAATAGCTCAGAAATCGCACTACTAGGAACATCCTATATATTAAGAAAAGTGCTATCCATAGTTTGGACAATGAACTGCAGAATACAAAGCAGGAAATATCACATACCCAAATGATAATAATAATAATAATAATAAATTATACCAATAATAATAATAATAATAATAATAATAATAAATAATAACAAATTATACCTATCATGACAACTAGTATGATAAGCAATTGTCAGACTAATTGTCATCATAATACTAAGATGTTGTATTTATGTACTCCAGTGTCACATTGCTTCCGCATTTTTCTCACACTTTTAATAAGAAGAAGGAGAAGAAGAAAAAAGAAAATGGCTGACCAATTAGAATTGACCCACCAAAAATTGAAAATATCAGAATTCTGTCTTTTTGCCTGTTTTCTCTCAAACTCTGACAAAGCTTTAATAAAAGTGAAACATGTTTGATTAATATACGTTTCGCATTTGTTCTTTATCTTATCACTCCCACACGACATATTCTATTCTTTCATATATATATATATATATATATATATGTAAAGAAAGAACAGTAAGATATATAATCTGGTGTTCTTATTGATATTTTTTTACAAAAAAGTGCTCAATGTAAATTTACAGAGCATTAATGCATTAATATTATTAATTAACTGATTTAAAATATGTTTTTCGCTACACAGTAATAACCATGTTTCAAAAATAGAAGCTAAAATTTCAAATTTAATTTTGTATTTAAATTAAAAACATTAGTTCCATTTCATCCTCAAGTGAATTAAGCGAAAAAAATCATATTTTAAATCAGTTAATTTATAATAATCAAGAGAGAGAGAGAGAAAGTTTGAGAAGAATAGAGATAGAGAGGTGATAATGATAATGGTTAGTGGTCAATCTCTCTCTCTCTCTCTCTATATATATATATATATATATATATATATATATATATATATGTGTGTGTGTGTGTGTTTGTGTGTGTGTGTGTGTTTGTGTGTGTGTATAATTCCAAGAGGATAAAATCCACGTTGTGATCTATGTACAAGACAGGGCAAGAATATAATATAAAAGGCTATATAAGAGAGAGGTTATAGTTGTTCCAACAAGAGAAAATTTTATATTTTAAAAAGAAGAAAGAAGCTGCAAATATTTTTGGCTATAATGTGGATTTTTAAAATATATATTATACTTTATTTTCCATATTTTTGTATTGATTATGGAACAGAATGGTCTATCAGCGCTTTCCGTGTCTTGGGAGGTAGTTTCCCATATCTCTCAAATTCACTCTACTAAGAAGTAAAGTATTTTTCAATCATCTTTGGGGAAATAATTTTTCCTCTTAACTTGGCTGTACTTCTAGGTAACACGTTGTTGAAAACAAATATTTGCTTATTAGTACAATATACTGTTTTTTTTTTATAAAAAATAAAAATAAAAAACACCCCAATCAAGTGTTCACAAAAAGTTATTATATAAGAATAAATCAATACAAGAAAAATTGCAAACAGGAACTGAAAAGTAATTGATTAGATGTTTAATTACTGAGTACGTGATTAATGAATATGCTGCCTTTTCTATTTTCTCTCTTCATTTATTCTTTGTCTATTGAGATAGAAAATGTAAGAAAAATAAACTTGAATATTATCAAACAGTTCATATTGCTTTCGATCTCCGTGTCTACCCTCTTACCGAAAAAAAGATTTGAACATTTCGAGATTAATATAGAAATCTTGAAGATCAAATTAATGACCCGTTATCGAAGCGGAAAAAACCACAATATATATATATATATATATATATATATATATATATATATATATATAGTGATTAATTGGTATATTTTTTGTGTGGAAAGAGATAATTTTTATTATTTTTGTTTTTTGTTTTTTTTTTACTAAATTTAGGCATCTCTTTACGGGAACATTTGTATATAAAAATTTTATATTTAAACTCGCCATACAAATGTTTGTTTCACCTATAATTTTTTTTTACCTTCGATAACTTATGTATATGCATAGGTGAAATGGCGTATATATATTGCATACGGTGAAATAATTCACACACACACACACACACACACACATATATATATATATATATATATATATATATATATATATTGAACAATAAGAAAATAAAAAATTAAAAAATGAAAAAATTAAAATCATTAGACACACTGGGTTGTAGATTAATATTCTTTCGTTTTTTTATTATTATTATTCCATTTAGATTCCTCGACTAGTTTCGACCGAAATGGCCATCATCGGGAGGAGAAATATATCTGCCTGCTGTTGGCAATGAACTACAGAAATGAATGTCTTTTGTTGGAGAAAATGAACTTTTGTCTGTAGTTTTCATTTGTTTTTTTATTTTTTTATCTTTTTCACATGAATCTTTTAACATTCCTTGTGTTGGTCAAACAGTCTCTTTTAAGTTGTTATTTGAGATAAGAACTGGATAGATACATTTTATCCTGAATTCTCTGGTCAGTTTGACAGTTTTATTAGACCTGGTGCGGGGATGTGTCTCTGTTTAGTGTTTGTGTGTGTGTTATTTGGTTCCTAGGGAGTGAGTGAGTATGATATGTGTAAGCGTGTGTATTGCTGTAGGTGTGTGTTATCATTTGCTCATTAGGGAGTGAGTGAGTATGGTGTGTGTACGTGTGTATAATCGTGTGGGTGAGTGTATAAGTGTGAGGCCTCCATTCCTCCGTAAGCATGTCTGTCTTGTGTGGGTGAGAAATGTGGGTAGGTTTTGATTTGTTGATTGTTACTATTATATGTTGTTAAATTTATGATTTAGCCCGGCTGGGTATTGTGTTTTTAGACGTTGTATCCACTTATTTTCATGGGACTCTAAAATCTTTCTAATGTTATCTGCTCTGAACTTTTCTATTCTCTCAATTATAGTGAATTTGGCATGGGTTTTGAAATCGTATTTTTCTAGACGGAAATGTTGTTCTACAGGTAATAAATGTTCATAGGGAGTCGATTTAATTCGCTTACGATAATTATTAATTCTGTAGTTAAAGGGCCATTCAGATTTTCCTACATATTGTTTCTGGCATAGTGTGCATTCTAGGAGGTAAATTATGTTTTGACTTCTACAGTTAGAATCGTGGTAGATTTTGAAAGTAGATTTAGTGATTGAGCTCGTGAATGAATTCGTGTTTTTAATATGGTTGCAACATAAACTTCTTTTGTTGTTACATGGTTGGGAAAATCCTGTTGTTTTTGTTCTCAGTTCCTTACGGATTACCTTGTCCCCTGAAATGTGGTTACTACCTATGATTTCTTTTAGGTTCTTAGGTCTACGATATGCAAGAAGGCCGGGTTCCTTAAACAGTTTTTTTAGGTCTGGTTTGAGATGTAGTATTCCCAGCGACGTTTGATGATTTGGGATTGTGGGAGGCAGAGTGGGATTGAAAGTGGTTACTAGAGGATGCAGCTAGATTTATTTTTAATCTTGTATATTAGGGTGCCCTTCTCTAGGTGTGGAAATTGCTTTATTTATTTGTTATATATATATATATATATATATATATATATATATATATATATAATATATATATAAACACACACAGACACACACACACACACACACATATATATATATATATATATATATGAATGTTTCACACACACAGACATACACATATATATATATATATATATATATATATATATATATATATATATATATATATATGAATCATTTCTCACCCCCCACTGCAAGGCAGTAGAGTCAGTAAGACACAAGGTTTTACTGAAGGTGAAAGCATAAGAAATCGAGAAATATTATTAAGGAGAGAGAACAAAGGATGACTAATAATCAAGAGAACAGTAGATAAGGATTTACGTTGCATTCAAATTTTTAAAGATCAAATTTGGCTGGAAAGCATTCTACCGGAAGAGAGTTCCATAAGTGAGAAGGACGTGAAAATATAGCATAGAATTGACGCTTACATCTCACAAATCCAACTTTGAATCGATGAGACCTTGCCGCTAATTTAGGACTGCGCTTAAATTCATAATTTTATGCACCATTGCTAAGATCTCATCGGAACACAATTACAATGAAAATATTTATAGAAAAGTGAGAGGAAGTCTCCATTATGGCGGTTAGGAACTGACTGAAGCCGAGAGGCCAGATCGGAGCCATTAATATTCCTGATTCTTCTTGGGGTTTTATCAAGAATATATAGATATGTAGAAGGAGCACCGGGCCATATGTCTCAGCAATATTCAAGGCATAGTATAATGATAGATGTATAATAAGTGGGTGTATTTGAGAGCGTGTATGTGTGTGTGTGTGCACGATTTCTCCCCTCTCTCCATATATATATATATATATATATATATATATATATATATATATATATATATATATATATATATATATATGGCAATTACCACTTGTATGAAAACTCATAGTTGTAACAAATGGTGAGGAATAAATCTATATATGGGTGAGTGACGACAGAATATCTAAGTTCCTCATATATAGCCAGCTTGACAGTGGCCCCAGTATAAAGACAAGTCCAAATGTAACCTCTCAACTGTTCAATGCGCCTCATATTAAATTTGAGCGAGTTGACCTGGATAGAAATATTTGAAAATATGTGTGCTAGTGTTGTATCAGAAATTTTGAAATCAGTGGCATTGACCAGCTAAGAGACGAAAGACAACGGCGAAAAGCGCGAGTGAGTAAGTAAGGTTGTCGGATCCTCCTACATCGAAATCGACGAAAGAGCTCATCATATATATATATATATATATATATATATATATATATATATATATATATTATGGACTCACCCATCGGTTCCGACGCATGAGCATCTGACATCTTAATTGATTGTTATGAAATTTTGTGCGATAATTTTAAGTGGGACTTCAGACCCGATGGTGATTTACAAACGAGGCGGCATATGGAACAAGAGTGAGGATTGTGGGATGAGATCTCTGTTAGATTGAATGACCTTTTAGATCTTGCTCTCGCTTCTTGAAGACTATTCAGACGAGCAGATTGAAAATATATATGTGTATGTGTGCATGCGTGTGTAAATTTCCATGTTTTAAAATAACATAGAAATCTACCCAACACGTAGCAACACTAATGATAGCCATTAAAGTAATAGGAAAAATGTATGCATGTTACGTATTTATTAGCTCCGTCATGAAAGCATCCAGCCAATTAGTATTAACGAGAATCTAGCCTAAAACAGGCAATGTCACACTAGTTCGTTTCAAATACCACCCGTTTCACTTGAAACGCTTAAGCCGATCTTCTGCTTCACTTTTCAAAATAGTCTGCAATTTTTCTTTTGGGATTGACATCAGCAGTAACATTTTTTTCAGTTTTAATCTAGTCCGCCATTAGAAATTACCTTCTTTACAAAGACGAGCTTAGATTTTGAAAGAAAGATACAATTCGCTAGAAGTCTAATCTGGACACATTTTGGTTAATTTGGACAAAAAAATAACTCTACGAAACGTCGTAGTGAATGGGACTGTCACTCAGTATCGAAGCTCATTTGAGAGATTTTTTTCCTGTAGATTAGGCTATTAGAAATGTCCTTCCTTCAAAGACGAGCTTAGATTTTGAAAGAAAGGTGCAATTCGCTAGAAGTGTAAACTGGACCCATTTTGGTTAATTTGGGCCAAAAAATAACTCTACGTGACGTCATTGTGAATGGAACTGTCACTCAGTATCGAAGCTCTTTGAGAGATTTTTTTTCCTGTAGTCTAGGTCATTAGAAATTTCCTTCCTACAAAGACGAGCTTACATTTTGAAAGAAAGGTACAATTCGCTAGAAGTCAAATCTGGACACATTTTGTTTAATTTGGGCAAAAATAATAACTACGAAACGTCATTGTGAATTAGGACTGTCACTCGTCTGTAGGAAAATGTGTTTTTCCTCCATGACAACGCAACGTTGCATACAGCAAGAATAACATCGGGAAATTTTTTTGAAGTTGCTAGCTTCTAACTGACTCATCAGATTTACCTGACTTTGCACAGACGGATTATTACGTTTTGCAACCGCCGCAAAATGCTTTGATGGTTGACGGATGGACTTTCTCTCAATTCTCAATTGGCCTTTCTTTCAAAAGAGTTGGTATATCGATGAATTGGATAAGCATGTTGATAACTTTTCCACTGCATAATTGATGTTTTTTTTCTTCATCCCCTAGTTTCCATTTTCAGTTTTTTTCTTTCATATTTCTTTCTTCTTTCTGTTTATCCAGCTTCGTTTATTTCTTTCTTTTAACCCTTTTCTTTGTTTCTCTTCTTTTGATTTCTCTTCTATTTCCTTTTTTTCTGCTTTTCCCCAACACTCTTTCTTTCTTTCTTTCTTTCTTTCTTTCTTTCTTTCTTTCTTTCTTGTTTGCTTGCTTTATAATTTTTAATTTTCAACCCCCAGTTTTTCTTTTTTTACTTCTTCAACTATCTTATTCTTTCCGTCTTTTTACCTCACGTATCTAATTCGAACTCCACTGATCTTTTTCTTTCTTTCTTTACTTTTAGCATTTCGAATCCTCTTATTTCTTTTTATGTTTGTTTCCAATTTTGTGGCTTTACTTTCACTTTCCACGTCCAGGTTTTTATTTCTTTCTTTTCCTAAATTTGAAATTATTTTTTCTTTCATTTTTTAGTACAGTTTCTTTTTCCATTTTTTCCCCGTTTTCCTTTTTTCTATTCCGTTTCCTTTCTTTCTTTCTTTTTTCTTTCTTTCTTTCTTTCTTTCTTTCTTTAAAATTTCTACCTCCGCCATAGTTTTCTTTCTTTATGTCTTGTTCGACCATTTCCGTTTTTCTTTCTTTCTTTCTTTCTTTCTTTCTTTCTTTCTTTCTTTCTTTCTTTCTTTCTTTCCCCTCACGTTTTCTTCATTCTAACTCCAGTAATCCTTTTCTTTCTTTCTTTCTTTCTTTCTTTCTTTCTTTCTTTCTTTCTTTCTTTCCCCTCACGTTTCCTTCATTCTAACTCCAATAATCCTTTTCTTTCTTTCTTTCTTTCTTTCTTTCTTTCTTTCTTTCTTTCTTTCTTTCTTTACCCTCACGTTTCCTTCATTCTGACTCCAGTAATCTTTTTCTTTCTTTCTTTTACTTTCTTTCTTTCTTTTTTCTCCATATTTTCCTTTTTTTTTTCTTTGTTGTCTCAAGCTTGTATATTTTTATATTTATACTTGATAAAAATGATCTTCCATCTCACACACAAGTGCTCCCTATCCTTTCAATTTTCTTCCGCTCTCTCCTTTTACCAATAATTCCCTTTCTCCATTTTTATTTATTTATTTATTTATTTATTTCTTTTTCGCCTCTTTTAATGCTCTTTAACTGTCCTAAATGTACCAGAGTGTAACATCGACTAAATTGGTGCCTTATGCTTTGTTTCTTAACGTTTTATCTCGCGCGGAAAGGATTCGAAAATGTAATGTAGCACGTAGCTCGGCGCCTCAGGAATCTGCGCTGCTCAGCTTTTCTACCCACAGATTCTACCATTAATCTCTCTGTTTCGCAAAATTTATATCACGGACTACCTCCCATAGAGAAAAGAAAGTGGCAAATGGCCAGGGTCGACTGAGAAGTTATTGGGATTTGCACTTAAGATAAGTGGGATTAAACGCGCTTGATTCAAACTGGTATATGGAATGAAAATACAGAGGGGAAACAAAAAGAAGATCGAATGTGGTGAAAAGAAATAAAGAAAGAAGAAACAAATAAGAAGAAAACTGGAGATGAAAGAAAGAAAGATTTGAAATGGAATATAAAAGAAAAAGTAAAAGAAAAAAAAGAGGAGCAAGAAACATAGAGAAAGATAGAAAAAAGGGAAAACAAGTGAGTCTGAATTTGGAAGGAGAGACTAAAAATGAAAGAAAGAAGAAATGGGAAAGAAAGGAAGTATGTATGGAGAAAAGAAAGAAAGAAAGAAGGAAAGAAAGAAAGAAATATAAAAAAGAATGAAAGAAAAGGAGTTTGAGACGAGGAAAAAGAAGAAAAGAAAGAAAACAAGAGTTTGAGAAGTGAAAGAAAGAAAGAATGAAACAAAGATCAAACAAAGAAACAAACAAACTTTCAAAAAAAAAGAAACAGGAAAGAATAATATGAAAAAAGAGCATGAAAATAAAAAGAAAGAAAGAAAGAAAGAAACCTGAGGGTGATTCAAAGAAAGATAGAAAAAAGATAGAAAAAAGAGCATGAAAATAAAAAGAAAGAACGGAAGAAAGAAAGAAAGAAAGAAAGAAAACTGACGGTGATTCAAAGAAAGATTGAAAAAAGAGCATGAAAATAAAAAGAAAGAAAGAAAGAAAGAAAGAAAGAAAGAAAGAAACCTGAGGGTGATTCAAAGAAAGATTGAAAAAAGAGAATGAAAATAAAAAGAAAGAAAGAAAGAAAGAAAGAAAGAAAGAAAGAAACCTGAGGGTGATTCAAAGAAAGATTGAAAAAAGAGCATGAAAATAAAAAGAAAGAAAGAAAGAAAGAAACCTGAGGGTGATTCAAAGAAAGATTGAAAAAAGAGAATGAAAATAAAAAGAAAGAAAGAAAGAAAGAAAGAAAGAAACCTGAGGGTGATTCAAAGAAAGATTGAAAAAAGAGCATGAAAATAAAAAGAAAGAAAGAAAGAAAGAAAGAAAGAAAGAAAGAAAACTGACGGTGATTCAAAGAAAGATAGAAAAAAGAGAATGAAAATAAAAAGAAAGAAATAAAGAAAGAATGAAAAGTGTCGGTGATTCAAAGAAAGATAGAAAAAAGTTAAAATGAATGAAATAAGATCATAGGACATGAAAAGAAAGCAACAAACGAACAAAGAAATGAAAAACTGAAGAAAAAATGAATGAAAGTAAAGGAGAGGAAACGAAAAAAGAAAAAAATGTCTGAGATTTCAAGAAAGAAAGAAAAAAGATAGAAATAATAAAACAAATAAACAAAATTGACGGAGATTCCAAGAAAGAAGAAAAGACCAAAGAAAAAAATATGGAAAAGGAAGAAAGGAGATAAAAAGAAATGAATAAAGAAAGGAAGACTACAAAAAACAGAAGAAAGAAAGAAAATATACGCGGTGAAAAGAAAGAAAGAATGAATGAATGAATGAACGAAAAAGACGGTAGGACGTGAAAAGAAAGAAAGAAAAACTAAAGAAAGAAAGAAAGTATATTTGAGGAGAAAAGAAATGAAAAAGAAAGATAACTCACTGAGATTTAAAGAAAGAAAGAAAAAAGATGTCAAAAGATAAAGAAAGGTGACGACGATTGAAAAGAACGAAAGAAAAAAGGCGATTAAAAGAAAGAAAAAAATAAACTTGTTTTGATGTTTAATCAAGATTATTCTTACAGTACGACCAATGCCTATTTTTCAAAGATTAAATAAAGATCAGATACGCCATAAAGATCTTTTTGTAATTCTAGGACAACTTATATGGGAAGGTTACCAGAATAACCGGGACTATTTTCTAGGAATAAACCGCCTGCCTGCGGCTAGAAAACAGGTGGAACCAGTATACGGAACATGGAAAGCGACTTCTAACCGAATTTATTCAATCTATACAGCGAGATTATCCTAAGAAAACTAAAAGACCTGTCAAGATTTATATTTGGAGGCACAATTTTAACAGCCACGATACTCAGATGAAAGCGTATTGAGGGTAAACTCAGAAAGGAAATTGTAAAAAGGCTCCGTTACATTAGTAAATGAAAACGAGAAGAATTAAATGTCCATATTCTTGTCCTTCGATGTTCCGCGCCCTTATGATTAGGCGATCATGGCTCTCCACAAATTTTTATCCCTTTCTGTCTGTAGCAGATATTCACCTTTTGCTAAGACTTCCCAACTTAGATTCACTCAAGCCTGTCAGATCAGTGTTCTCACCTATGTCTCTTGCCCTCCATATGTGAGATTTAAGTTCTCCAAGGACTCCTTCCCCATTATGTCTCTAAGAAATTTCAGCCGTTCTTTCCTAATTCTGAATATGCGTTATTTTCGTTTCCATTTTCTTTGAGGCTTCGTGGATGCTTACTTGACTCATCCCGGTAATATTTAGTCTCCAATAGAACATCATTTCTACCGGCTTCAATGAGGAAATTATCTTGCACTCGATACCATTTAAGAGGATGGATAACTCGACAACCCAATGAGGAGACAGTCCAGCACCCATATCAATAAATGAGGGAGGATAACACTATAATGCAATGAGGGATAATCCAGCACTCATTGCCATATAACACGGCAATAAAATAATGTAATACATACACACACACATGCTCGCACAACCTCACACACACACACACACACACACACACACACACACACACACACACACACACACACACACATATATATATATATATATATATATATATATATATATATATATAGAGAGAGAGAGAGAGAGAGAGAGAGACGCACACACCTATATGTAGAAGTTCAGACTAACACCAAATCAGTTGGGTTTCGATCCTGGCTTGAGGCATTCGGATGTCTAGTCGCAATAAGGAGCTGTGATACAGCGAAACATTACTGCCTATGAATTTGAATATTTGCACTTTCATGGTCTCACGTTTTCCACTAACATGAAATGGAAAGATTACTTTGAATCAATTACGAGGTCTGCAGGTAGGAAAATTAGGTTCATTGTGTCGTGTTAGACAATTTTCTCTCTAGAATCTGTCTTACAGATTTATATGTCTAACATTCGCCATTGCTTTGAAAATTGCCGTCTCAGGTTTTCTGGTGCTATATAGAGTTTCTTGGCAAAAAACAAAGAAGAATCAGCAAAGTTGTTAGTCCTGACCTGGCATCTCGGCTTCAGTCATTTTCCTACCACCGTAACATAGCTTCCCTGTATCATTTGTGTAAATACTTTCATGTTATTTGTTCTGATGAACTTTCTTCTTTGATATCTAGACTTTATGAATTTAAGCGCAGTACGAGATTGGCGGTAAGGTCTCATCATTTTACAATCGAAATGGCGAGATGTAACCATAAGTTCTATCCTAACAATTATTATTTTCATTG
>CAHIKZ030000585.1:130000-167500 GCA_903632075.3 Acanthosepion pharaonis
TTTAGCTTCATGCAACCAAAATATTTATATATACACACACACACACACACACACACACACACACACACACACATATATATATATATATATATATATATATACGTTCTATTTATAGATACAAATATTAAAGTAAATGCTCCGTTTTATAATAAACTGTATTAAACAATATTTACCGGCCTGAATGTCCGAGAAATATTCATAGAAAATGTACGAGAGAAAATCATGGAGAATTTAGTTTAGAAAAAGTAAAATCGACCTTGCTAACCGAAACGCTCTTCTGTGGCTAAATCGGTAAAGCACGTCAAGCTATGTGACGGTTCCGTATAGGATACAGGTTCGATTTCTGTCGGAGGACGCATATTTGTATCTATAAAAAGAACGTATAAATATAAAAAATGTCTTAAAATAATTGTCGGACTTTTCCATTTCTTTCATAATATATATATATATATATATATATATATATATATATATGGTGCATAATTATCAGGCGTTCTTGTAGGCGAGTTATTTGTTAATAAAAATTGCTGTTTTGTTTTTTTTTTTAATAAAAAAATATTTTATTTTCACGTTATAAAACTGGCTGTCGATAATCATACTCATTTAAAAATGTTATTGTTGAATTGTTATATTTCTTTTTTCATAATAAACATTGCTTAAAAACATCTGATAATTATGAACCAAACCAATATATATATATATATATATATATATATAAATCACATTTTGAATCTGATGAGATCAACCAGAATATTTCTGGGACATAGGGAGTGCTTCTTCCTCTATTTCTTCTTCTATTGCGTGCTGTGTTCCTTGAAGACGAGGGCGATCCTGGCTCTGTAGAATTTTCTGTCCTTTTTGGCTGTTAGTGAATTTTGTCTTTTACACATACTCTTTCGGTAGGTCATACATTGCTTTCCTTTGTCCTTCTTACCAATTTTTCCTGTGAGTATCAATTTTTTTAAGCCCTCTTTCCTCATTACGTAACCTAGTAATTTCAACCGTTTCCTTCTGATCTTAAGCCTAATTGTTCTTTTACTTTCTATTATTTGAAAAAAAATTGTTGATCACACGCATCTGTAGAACCACATCTCTTTTTCCCCCTTTATCTGTGAGGAGATTGTTCAGTATACTGCTATATAGGAGTAGTGATTTTACATAAAAGAAGCGTTTGTGTACTGAAGGTCCGAATTTTGAAATCCACATCTAATAACTGGAAGAATTTTGTGTTATACAAATTTTGTTTTTCTCAAGATCCGAAAAAGAATTTTCTTAAGGTCTCTCAATCCGGCAAAGAGTATAAGGAATCTCCCACGTGTTTTGATAAGCACTTTCACCTTTATTTCAAATACAGAATAATCACTCTTCACCCCCCCCCCCCCACCAACAAGAATATTTATTATTTCAAACGTTATTATAATGAATACTCCATGTTGGAAATTGTTGCGCCATTCTTATTTATTAATCAGACTGCGCATTTGAGGAACATTTTTTTTCAAATAGGAAATATCCACTATAATAAAGTTTGAAGTAATGCAAGTGTCGGATTAAAAATAAATCTATTTTTTCTTTATATTCTCCACCTCAGCTGTCCAAGATTAGAGATGAAAATCCTTCAGAATGGGTAAAAAATAAATGAAAGAATTGTTTTTTTGTTTTTTTATCCATGCCTTCTCCATGTTGGTAGTATGTAATAAATTTGTGTATGTAATCCCGACAGAGTTATAAGTTATTGACATTTGGAAAAACGTTCATGAAAGTATGGTTCGAAAATAATATCCGATAATGCATTTCGCCTATATGGCTTCATTTCACTTATATGGCTCCTTATTTTTTTTTAATCGTTTAACATTTTATATTCTCCGCCTTAAGTATCCTAGTTTAGAGATGGAAATCCTTCAGAATGGGTAGAAAAAAAATAAATGAAAGAATTGTTTTTATCCATGCGTTTTCCAGGTCGATGGTATGTAATAAATTTGTGTATGTAATCCCGACAGAGTTATAAGTTATTGACATTTGGAATAGTGTTCATGAAAGAAAGTTTCGGAAATATATATATATATATATATATATATATATATATATATATATACAATGCAAATTAATCAAACTAAAACAACCGGTTTCATCCCAGGTTATCAAGTTTATTCTGGGAATTTAAAAAACATGGAACAATGTGGGGAGAGGAGAAAATATATATATATATATATATATATATATATATATATATATATATATATATATATATATATAAAGAAAGAACAGTAAGATAAATAATCCGGTGTTCTTATAGATATTTTTATTTTACAAAATAGTGCTCAATGTATATTTGCAGAGTATTAATATTATAAATTAATTAATTTAAAATATGATTATTTTTCGCTACACAATTCTAACCATGTTTCAAAAATGGAAGCTAAAAGCTCCGAATTTAATTTTGTACTTAAATTAAAGACATTAGTTCCATTTCATCCTCAAGCGAATTTTGATGCAAGTGTTTATTGTTGCTAGGAAATCATCTATGTAAACAATCCCAGACTATCACCACTTCATTGCTTAATATGTTGTACAGTAATTGACATCTTTGATAATGGCTTATATAAGCCGAAAGCTTAGATTGGATTAAAAAATATGGATCAATATTGTGATTTTCTTTCTTCGTTTAATGATAATGTTATTAAGCTTATCAGACGTTATGAAAAGAATTTACATAAAATAAATAGACAACACTTGTCTATATTATTTAATGAAACGTATTAATACATACATACATACATACATATATATATATATATATATATATATATATATATATATATATATATATATATATATAAAGGAACTAGAGATTAATAATATTCAGACCCGGCAAGCAGACTTTGATATACAGGGAATCTAGAAATTTGAGATGATATAAAGCGTGTGGCCGAGACAGAATTGAAAAATGGTCAATACCAAAGCTTGTAACACAGCTCCTGCGATTAATAAGATGTTGAGCGATCGATGACCCGGATGTATTCACCAGCTGACTATTGCTAGAGGCCTGATTCAAAATTCTGGGAGGTAAATGTTGTTTAATTCTAAAATCCAAACGCTGAGAAGTCCTCCCTATGTAGTCGAGCCCACCAGTACATTTATATTTATAAATTACAGAATTAACATGATTGGAGGAAAGGACATCTTTTCGAGTGGAAGAGAAAGCAGGTCGAGTAGCAAATATTACTCGAACCCCATCAGAAAAATGTCATCTGCCGATTGCAAGTAAAATTCTCCTAGCCAAAGACTCACCCTCTGAATCAATGAAAGGAAGACGCAAATAAACTGGGCATTTTTTTTTTTAAATATATGAGGTTTATCCTTATAAAAATTATTGATAACATCAAGAATAACACCATCCAAATCATTTAAGGAATATCCATTTTTGAAAAATCTCATGTTAATAAATTCAATCTGCTCGCGAAAAAAAAAACAGAACTTCCGAACATATGGATAAGGGTATTAATAAGACTATATATATATATATATATATATATATATATATATATATATATATATATATATATATATATTATGTTACTAATTAAGTGATTTAAATATATGGTTCCATCTCTACACAGGAATTACCACGTTTCAAAACGAAAACTAACACTGCTTTGTAAAAATCAAAATATCAATAAGAACACCGGATTATATATCTTACTGTATTTTCTTTTTTTACTATAATTTATATATATATATATATATATATATATATATATATATATATATATATATATATATATATATGTGTGTGTGTGTGTGTGTGTGTGTGTGTGTGTAAATTAATTAAATCTCCGACATTGACATCATCATATATTTTATACTTAGTGGGTATGCATGCTTGGGTAGATATACGTGTTTTCTCTGTGAAATTAATGTATAGGACTCATTTTCATAAAGCATACCTGCCACTCGACGGTGTTCGAAATTCTTTCCTTTTTTTTGAATCTGGGAAAATACTTTAACATTAACCTACAAGTAGCATATCCCTGCAAAACGAAGCTCAAGTAATTTTCATAAGAAATGTACGTCAATTACAGCTTAAAATTGCTTTGTTTATGTTACTCCACGAAAACCGTGCAAGTGAGTATACACTTGGAATGTTAACATATTTTCAGATTAAGACTTTCGATATCTAGCTCACAAGACATTAATTTCACAATAATACGCTATAATATATATATATATATATGTGTGTGTGTGCGTGTGTGTGTGTGTGTGTGTGTGTGTGTGTGAAAAATATATAGAAAATAGGAAAGAACATATGTGAAAAATATATAGAACTCTTATGAGGACTCTTATGTAGCGTGTTGGAATCATATTTTTAAATAAATAAGTATATATATATATATATATATATATATATATATACTGTGTGTGTGTATTTAGGCAGCATTTTTTCATTGATGCATGTTTCATTAAATAATACAGACAAGTTTTGTCTATTTATTTTAAGTAAATTCCTTTCATATTGTCTGATACGCTTAATAACATTATCATTGAAACATGAAAGAAAAACGCTATATTGGTGCATGTTTCTTAATCCTATCTAAGCTTTCGGCTTACATAAGCCATTATCAAAGATGACAATTACATTTCAGTATATTAAATAATTCACGGACAAAACAATAATGATAGTCTGTTTTTGTTGCATGAAATATTTCCAAGCAACGACAATTTAATGCAACATGCATCAATATATATACATACATATACATACATGCATACATATATATATATATATATATATATATATATATATATATATATATATATATATATATATATAAGTTTCGTTATTTTCTTTTCGGGACATAAAATACAAAATTTATGCAAGTTTCGTTGAAAACGCCTGTTAAGGTGATGTGGTTAAGATTTCTATATAATTTCTCACGTGTTCGTATAATTTTAATCGTGCAATGTGTTTAAATTTTATTTAAAATATTCATCAGTGGAGAAGGTATCTTAAGCTGTACATATTTTATCATAATAATGTTAAAATAATAAATATAATAAATAAAAAATAGGAATGAAAATAAAAAATGTAAATTAATTAATTAATAAACTGCATTCATTTTGCGCCGCCTTGTTCCCAGGTGTCGCTACAGATTAATGCTACATCAATTTAAATGTCCAGCGTCCCAGAGAATACCAGAATTCAGACAAAGGAATTCTAATTAGCACACAAGCACCATATCGGTTCTTGATAATGACTGCGAAAGTCGAAAATACTTTTTAAAAAAATGACAAAATATGAACTTCGGTCAGGTTATCCACATATTTGCGCAAAATGCTGAACACATGATGTGAAAATTTGAAAAAAATACAATAAAAACTTTTTTCAATGTATAATGGAACAGCAGTTCATTTTATAAAATTTGACAAGCAGAGTACACGCAGATATGATTTTATTTTAGCTGTGTAGGATTGAGCCTATAACCACACATTTTAGAAGAGATGAATACAGAGAAATGGTGCAAAGTGTACCACAAAATCCCCAGAAGTCGTCCATCTTCTAGTCCGGTTATCATACAAGTCTGTCCTACAATTTTCCCACAGTTGAAGGGGGGGGGGAAGAGATGGTATTTATCAATTCACCCACAGGAATTGAATGTGGCACAAGGCCTTTTTAATGTGGGTATGTCCGAGCCCGTAGGCCCAGCCAAAAATAAAACCCATCTAAACCCGACCAAGCGGGCTAGTTCCGTCAACCTCCCCGAACGAAACCCCACCCTTCGGCGGAGCCTCGTCCGGGTTCCTCTCTGCAAGCAGAGAGTTCGACAGACACCCGGCTCGGCAGCTCACAAAGCACAGATACTACACTTTGATCCTAGCCACCGGGCCGAGCGGGTATTCTTTTTATAGATAGGGGGGGGGGAAGAGATAGATTCATACCTTTCCTAAGGGTAAATACATGTAAGTGAATGGTAACAAACTCAACTGGAACTCTAAATTCTTGAAGCTGAATCGCTATCCATTACTCCGATTCTTGAAGCTGAATCGTTATCCAATACTCCACCGTACATATATATATATATATATATATATATATATATATATATATATATATATATATATATATATATATATATATATATATATATATATATATATATATATAAAAATTGAAAAATGATATATGTCGATTGTATCCAGAACGGCTTAAAACAGAAATGTCTGCCTATATATACATTTGAATATATTTGGTGTGTGGTCGTGTATGTATTGATGCGTGCCTCTGCAAGATGCGATGCGGAACGCGCACGCGTGTGCATGCACATATATATATATATATGTACACACACACACACATATATATATATATATATATATGAGTGCGTGTACATATATATACGTGTATGTATGTATATATATATATATATATGTGTGTATATATATATATATATATGTGTGTGTGTGTGTGTGTCTATGTGTGTGTCTGTGTGTCTGTTTTATACGACATATACGTATTGTATATATTGTAGAGTTAGGATTATAAATATATATATATATATATATATATATATATATATATATATATATATATATATATATATATTTACAAGAATGTGCTTTTGAGATTAAAGGTAGGGTACATATACACATATGTATATTTGCCTCGCCACAAACAGACACGCGCACACATACACACACACACACACACACACACACACACACACACACACACACACACACATATATATATATATATATATATTAATGCATGTTTCATTATATATATATATATATATATATATATATATATATATATATATATATATATATATATATAGGGTTAATCTCTTCTAATGCTATCAGTTTTCCGACGTCGCCAAATCTTTCCCCTTTAAACTATTTCGATTCAGCTTCGTATATCCATTCTCCCTCCGCCATCTCCTCACCTCCACTCGCAATATTTTCTGAAATTCATTCAGGCTGTACGCTTCGCATCAGTTTTGCAAAGCGGAGTGATATCCCCCGCCGTCTGCATAACTTCTTCAAGCCTGTCATTTTCCCGCCAAATCTACTCCATGTCAATGTTGTAACATTTATATCAGTCTCTCACTCCTCACCCTCCTTCTATCAGATCATTAGTTGTTCTTTTGTTTTCGTACAAAACCTGATCCTACGCCTGTTGCCGATAGAAATCTCTCTGTCAGTCGATCTCGATCAGGCAGATATCTTGTGGATATGCCGATGTATTATTTTTTTTTTCTAAGACAATTGTTCAATAATTTTTTAGCTGTTTTGTTATTTATTTATTTTTGACTAACAAGGCAAAAGAGCCTCCCAAGGAAGATTACACTCAATTATAATTATGAATTAATTGCGAGCTATGAATGGAAGAGAAGACTGTAGGAAATAAAGATTATAAGAAGAAAAACTACGATTGACCCTTGACTTCAAGAGATTAAGATTGAAGTGTTCAAGAAAGCACCAACTCGGGAGAAGTTAGAAGAATTACCACGTGTAACCCACCTAATGAGCTTAAGTAAATCGATGGCAGGCTAGGGATCACAGGCATTGCTAAGAGCTACAAGGGATGTAAAGTTGTAGAAAACCATGTCCTGAAATTCATTGCACATAAAAGAAGTTATCACATGCCCGACTCTTTCACTGAGCCAGATTAAATGGCATTTTGCACCACTCGACGCAGGTATTAAAACAATCAATATAAGGATACTAGTTCAAAAATGTGTAAAAATATTCAGAGAGGGATCCTTTTAATTATTATTATTGTTGTTGTTATTTGCCTTTGCATTGTATAGTACGAGTTGTCCTGAAGTTTCATCCAGCGACTCCGAAGAACAAGAATTTTTTTGCATCAGAAGATGCAAACAAATGAGTTGCCATGCAATTAGTGAGAGAAAAATATGTGATTTTGGTCATTTCGTGGATAGAATTCTGCGCAATATTTGGGAAGTATCCATGATAGTGATATTCTTCAATTCGCCTATTTTAGGGCATCCAAGAATTTCATGTACATATTTATTTGCTCCTTTTGGTACCATTTTCAAAGTACCAATTCCAAAAGACCATTCTGTTGATACCTCAATATTCTTCTTCTTCTTCTTATTCTTCTTCTTCTTCTTCTTCTTCTTCTTCTTCTTCTTCTTCTTCTTCTTCTTCTTCTATTATTATTATTAGTACTAGTAGTAGTAGTAGTAGTATTTTCAAACAATCCTTTTTTTGCTTTGTTTTATGGGGTCAGGCTGGGTCATGATCAATGACCTAAGGCAATCGAAGGAAGTGATTTTCTGCTATTTCCAGTGAATTAAACAAAAGGCAGCTATTAAGAAAAAGGAAACTGAAATGACCAAAGCTCATGTTATGAGCTGTCATCGTTAGAACTATCTTTTTTGATTTCCTGAGGAGAAGGTGGACCAGAGATTTTGTTGAATTGTTCTTGAGTTTCTTTTTTATCAGACCTAAAGCTCCAGACCCAACAGAAACAATTTCAGTTTTTAGTGCTACATTTTCTGTTTCCATCTCCAAGCCTTTTTACTTGTTTAGATTATTATTATTATTATTATTATTATTATTATTATTATTTTCTTTCCTTTGATTTCTGGTGCGTACACATTTCGTTCCGGGTCCCGACCAGAGGCCTAAGTTTAGATATGGCAACATGGCATTTTCCACTGACAAAAAACAAACACTTATTTTACATAGATAAAGCCCTTCGTAAGGTGTGGTCTGTACCCGTGAGAACAATTTTGTTTTTGTATTTCATTAAGGCATATGCTTCCAGGATTCCCTTCAATTAGTCTACTGGAATCTTTTCCAACCAATCCGTGGGCTTCAACTGCAACAGAGATTGTTGATGTTCCCATGCATCACATTTTTGAGATTTCGATTTCAAGATCCTTGTATTTTGATAGCTTTTTGAAGATCTTCAAAGATACATTGCAATCCGCAGGGACTGCCTTATAATAACGAGGTACCTTTTTTTGTTTGCGGTCTCTAATACCAATTATTATTATTATTATCATTATTATTGTTGTTGTTGTTGTTTGTGTATGTTATATTTCCTGCTTTGTAGCCTGTACAGCCAGGTCCAAACTATGGTCTTTAGGCAATACAGGAGAATTGTCATGTAATTGGTAACTCTTTTCTTAATTTCTGAGATGTTTCGTGTAGAGTGACCTACTGAGCAACATGTATGTTACCGATTTAAAATTGTCCATTATTTTTCACAGAAGACCCAGGGTTCTGATTACTATTGTTACAGTTTCAGTCTTCATTCCCCGCATCCTGTTCATCCGATCTTCAGGTCCTTGTATTTGGACAATTCCTCGATAATTTTCATGAAGAAGTTTCTCTCAGATAGTAATGCCATGTCTGTGGATATATTCATTTTTTTGCTAGTCCAATATACCCATTATGACTCCCAGTTTGATAAGTGTATACCAGTGTAAGGATTCAAAAGACGATTATCTCCCTTTCGTTGAGATAAAGGCATGAAGGTCACGTCACTTTTCTTAGCGCTCTTCTCTAAGTGTTATACTATTATTATTATTATTATTTATGAATGCTATGTTTCCTGCTTTGTATGCTGTAGAGCCGGGTCCAAGCTATGGTCTTTAGGCCATATAAGAGAACTGTCATTTAATTGATAGCACTATTCTTAGTATATGGGATGTTACAAGTAGGGCGATCTCCTTTGCAACTTGTATATTGATGTTACCTGGGACACTATTAGTAAAATTGCCACTCCTTTACTCACGAGGCCCAGAGCTCCGATTACTATTGGTACAGACTTAGTTTTCATTCTCCACACCATGTTAATCTCGATCTTCATGTCTTTGTATTTGGACAATTCCTCGATAATTTTCATGGAGATGGTAACGCTATGTTAATACGCATATACTTCCTGAATTCCTTGTCTTTTATGATAATATCAGGTCTGTTGGTTTTTATTTCCCCTCTCTGTTTTAATTGGCATGTCCCAGAACATAGTTACATTGATTTTGTGTTTTTTTTTTTTTTTTTGCATATCTTCTAGTGCACATATGCCGCTACCTTGTTATGTTTGTGGGCATATTCATTTTGTTGCCAGTTCCGGACATCCTGAGATAATATGGCCGACAGTTTCATCATATTTTCCGCAGATCCTGCATTTCGGCTTAGTTCAATCCTTGATTATGTGATAGTGACAGGTTCTGGGTGCGAGGCTTTGATCTTCGGCTGCAATGATTAGGTTTTCGGCCTCAGCATTCAACCTGGTGCTCCTCAGCCACTGATGTGTTTTTGTTGGTCCACCTATGCTTCTTTCGTTCTTTTTTTAAAGCATTTGCCATACAATGCCTTGTCCTCCCAGTCTTGTTGTAATTTCATTTCGTCCAGTCGTTTTGCTTTGTTTTATTCGTTTGGTGTGGATTGGTATTCGCTTCGATTTTCTTGGTAGGGTTTCAGTTATATTAACCTGTTTCTTGAAGAGAGCAGCTTCTTTGATGATTCAGTTGATTTGGTGCTTTACTATTTGTAGGAGAGGATCATTATTATTTGTTGGGTATGCTTTCAATCCACTTGTAGTTTTTAGAGTTAGTTCAAGTTGGATTAGACTTAAAGCTCTTGGTACATACAGCCTATCAACATTTGATTACGGGTGGTGCATTCTCATTAGGTAAGCATTTTTCTGGTGTTGGCCGCCAATCTTTTAATGTCATTCAACTTCCATTTAATGATTTTGAAGCTGTATGTCACTCCGTGTATAACTAAGGTGTTGATTTTATTGGCCCTCATTAAGTTCAATTTCTAGTTTCAACCCACTCTCCTATAATATTCTTTTAAGATTTGTTTTTCATAAATTATATTGTATTCCATCTCCTTCATTAATTCCTAAGTATTTGTGTGTACCATCTCGGTCTAGTTCTTTAATCTTCTTGCGTATATCAAGGTCTAAATGTGTAGGTTTCGTTAGTTTACAAACCCTTGAATGTGGCTCTGGTTCGGAATCGACAAATGTTTGTCGATTCTGAACACCATTGTAATGTTATTGCTGAAGCTTTTGACAATGGTGAGTAGGTTTTTCTCCTGATCGTCATCCTTGGCAAACGTTTTAATGTCATGAATATAGAATAGGTGATTCAGTTTGCAATTCTGTGACTTGTATACGTAGCTATTGTTGTTCAGTAGCCAGATGAGTGGCACTAATACAAAGCAGAACAGTCGTGGTGAGGATGAATCTCGTTGCAAGATCCCGCTTTTGATGTTGATTGGTCTCGATATTAATGACCCGTTTTTATGGTTTAGTTTAGTCTTTCAGTTTGTCATACTCTTCGTTATGAATTTGACAGTTCTCGGTCATACTCTGCATATTTTAGGTTCTTCTCTATTCATGAGTGTTGTACACTATCGAACGCCTTTCTGTAGTCGATCCATGCTATCGATAAGTTGCTTTCATCTTGTTGCTGCTATTATTATTATTATTATTATTATTATTATTTCCTTGATTTGTGTTGTATAAACATTTTCTTCCAGGTTGCAACCCAAAAAAATAGCTTCATGACATTTTACACTGATCAGTTTTGTAAAAGAAAAATTAAAAAAATAAGATTGCATCAATTTTACTTAGATAAAACTGTTCGTAATGTTTGAGCTGTACTTGTGAGTACAATTTTGAGTATTTCTTCAAGGCATGAGCTACCATAAATTCCTTTAATGAGTCTATCGGAGCCTTTTCAATGAATCTCAATAATAATAATAATAATAATAATAATTATTATTATTATTATTATTGTTGTTGTTGTTGTTGTTGTTGTTGTTATTTCCTTTGGTTTCTGGCGTGTACAAATTTCTTTTCGGGGCCCGCCCAGAGACCTAAGTTTAGAAATGGCATCATGACACTTTCCACTGACAAAAAACAAAACAAAAAACAAACATATTTTATATAGATAAAGCCCTTCCTAAAGTGTAGGCTGTACTTGCTAGAACAATTTTTTGTATTTCTTTGAGGCATGGACTTCCAGGAATCCCTTCAATTAGTCTACTGGAATCTTTTTCAACCACTTCCAGCGCTCCAACTACAACAGGGATTGCTGATGTTCCCATATGCCACATTTTCGAGATTTCTATTTGACAACTTTATTATTATTATTATTATTATTATTTGCTTCTGTTTACTACACAGACTTATCGGGTCATTGAGCGATATCTGGGGGTAAGGAAAGGTCGTAGATATATACATGTTGTTTGCAGGAATTCTGATGTTAATTGATATTTAACACGGTCAGTATTTTTATTTTCATTATATTGACAATCCTTACATATCTATATGTCTACCATTCGTCAATGCTTAGAATATTGTTGCCGCATATGGTTCGGTACCCCTGATATTTACCTGGAGCGCCTTGATAAAATCCAAGGAAGAATCAGCAATATTATTGGTCCTGATTTGGCGGCTCGTCTTCAGTCTCTACCCAACGCCGTAAGGTTGCTTCTCTGTGCCTTTTCTATACATATTTTTATGGTCATTTTTCGAATGGGATCTTCGCTATGACATCTAAACATCATGAATTTAATCGCATTACTAGACTGGCGTCGAGATCTCATATAATTTACAGTTGTAGCCGTAAGTTCTATACTAACAGTTTCTCTTCTCGCACTTCTTGATTGTGGAACTCCCTTCCTGGTTCCATGCTTTCAAGCCAACTTTAATCTGCAAAAATGTAAATGCAATGTCAATCGCTATCTATTGTCCTCTTGATTACTCTTTTGTCTTTCCACTCATTAATGTTTCTGTTCCTAATTCTTCCACATCCTGTAACCCCTTGTGTTTTAGTGGCTTTACTGCCTGGCATGGGGTGATAACGATTAAAAGATCCTCTCCTAAATATATGAGCAGGTCCACGAATTTCAAATAAGATATTGTAAACCAAAACTACCCCGAAGATTTTTTTTTAATGTGCTTTCCTAAACCTAGGATGGGCGGGTTTTTTAATGCATAGAAGATCAGAGTCAACAGTCGGAGAGCTAAGTTCGAATTCCAATCGGGTTCGTTATATTCATTTATGTTCAAATATCCATAGGATAGGTGGGAATCAACCATTTCTCTCCCTATGGGTTAAATAGTAAAACTTGTATCTGAAAAAAAAAAGTTGTTATCTTGAAAGCAATTCTTGATGCATTATTCACTTAAAAGAAATATTCTTACTATCCAAAATATGTTTCGGCTTAAAAAAATAAAAATAAAAACCTACAAAGATAAGCCGTAAGAAAATTCAATAGGTATTTTTTTTTTATCGCGCACATGGAGAAAAGTATTAAAAGTACAAAGTGCGATGGAGGAATTGTCGTCAAAATTACGCAAAAATGAAAATAACACTCATTTCATCAGATATATTTACCAAAATTACACAAAAATATCTCAAAATACTAAAGAGTAAATGTATTCTATAAAAACGTCATTGGCTTCAACCACGGCCTCCATACGACTTCGAAATATACTGCGTCTCTTCTAGACGGACTCCTTATTTAAGTTGATGAATACTACCATAACCCTTGCCTTCAGTTTATCTTTGGTGTTATAAGGAGTTTTGTTGATCTCTCGCTCAACAGCGCCCCACGCATAATAATTAAGGGGGTTGCAGTCTGGGGAGTTAGGTGGCCAGATGGAAGGGTGATGTGGTCAAAGAAATTGTCTGACAACCATGACTGGGTTCTCCTGCTTGTGTGCGCCCACTTGACCCATGATGTAGGCATCCGTGTTGAGTCTGTCACCCTGTGGGAAGATGAATGAAGGGATAACATTGCCATCACTAGTGGTCACTCCAAGCACTTTCATAATCACCATTTGACTCCTCTAACTCTCTTTGAATCCTCTGCACTCTCCTCAGGCTGACACCCAAACACTCTGAAATGTTTATATTGAAGCTTCTGGTGCAAATGCCAAGCACTATAGCATGCCATTTCCAAATTTCTTGCTGAGTGAATTTCATTATGGTGTTCTTTTTCTCAGACGGTGCCCAACTGACCCTTCTATACTGTGCAGTAAACAAAATAAAAAAAAAACAATATGCATGTGCAAAATTATGCGAAAATGAAAATAACACTAACATCTCATTTTAACATATATTTACCAAAATTACACAAAAATATCTTGAAATACTAAATTCAATATGATTGTCATTGGCTTCAACCATGGCATCCAGATGACTTCGGAATCTCTTGCAACTCTTTTGAACGGTCTCCTTGTTAAGTTGGTGAATGCTGCCATAATCCTTGCCTTCAGTTCATCTTCGGTGTTTACAAGGAGTTTTGTTGCCCCACACATAATCAAGGGGGTTGCAGTCTGGGGAGTTATGTGGCCAGATATAAGGGTGATGTAGTCAAAGAAATTGTCTAACAACCATGACTGGGTTCTCCTGCTTATGTGACCAGGTATAAGGTATTCCAGTATCCACCTTTTGTTGACCCAGTGCAGCATTAGATCCTCAAGGTAAGCCTCTGTGGGAAGATGAATGGAGGCATAATTCGCCATCAATCCAGCGCGAATGTCAATCATTACAGCAAGACGTCTCTGGCGGTGTGAACTGCGTTACGACGCTCTTTTGTTTTCACAGACAATATTCAACTGACTCTACTATATTATCTGCAGGCGATAAAATCAAAAACAAACAACGCGCATGCGCGAAATCAAAAATATAAAATAGCGACAATTTACCCATAGCACCCTGTATAATATTAGATTTATGGTGTTTTTTGTGATGTCAACGAACACTCGTTGCCACTTGTGTAATGCCAACGAATACCCGTTTTCACTTTCGTAATGCTCGTTGTAGTAAAGACTTTGTAATCGCAGATACAATTTATAGGACGCCGTTGAACAATAGTGGTGTCAGACGCCTTCGAACACTCGTGCTAATAATACTTGCTCGATAATACTCGCCTGTAACCAGGGAATAGTAATTCTTATAGAGAAATAGTATAGTGAATAGAGTAGAGAATAGACTAGAAATGTAG
Source organism: Acanthosepion pharaonis (assembly GCA_903632075.3). NCBI lineage: Eukaryota > Metazoa > Mollusca > Cephalopoda > Sepiida > Sepiidae > Acanthosepion > Acanthosepion pharaonis. The sequence goes on from CAHIKZ030000585.1 coordinate 145,004, forward strand.
AGCCGAATAGTAATAAAGGATAGACTAGAAATAACGATCAATTAGACACACGCTACCTCCCATATATACATTTTCTCTGTGGTTACGTTGTTTAATTCAATAATAGGATCGCCCGTGTTTGCTCACTGGCGATCTATGTTCAAACTCAAGTGTCGGCAGCAACACTTTATTTCTTGATAACAGTGTTTATTTCTTGATAACAGCGTTATATTTGTTCCATTTCAGCTTCAAGTTCCTTATATTAATTTATGTTCAACAATAGATATATTTTATTTCATGTGACTGTCTTCTCTATGATAATACATTTCGCAGTCATTAATCAAAATTTATTATTATTTTTAATATTCTTATTATGAGATGACAAGTTGCACTCCATCTTATTGTTGTTGGTTTTACCAGAAAACTCTGAGCCGAAATCCTCTTCGACCATTAGAGTAAATAAGGAAACTCAGAAATCAATAGAACACGTCCGCCCACTTTAGAAATCGTATCCAGAAACTCGTGAGTCATTATTTTGCAATAATCACTTCGACACCGGAAGCCTTCATGACTAATCGGAGAGTAATTTTCACCGTTTCCTTTAAGATTCACAACAGAATTTTGTCAGAAAACGGTGAAATAAATCCACCATTTTTTTTTTTTTTTTAGAATTTCTTATTTATTTAATTTTTAAAGAATGTCGCTTTAACTATTTCATCACCACCTTTATACATATGTCTTATAATACTTATTTTTTGATGAGACTTTTTCACTGATATTATTAGATTCTTGGTTTTTTATTCCATCTTATTAATATAGTCATAATCACATCTCACTTCCTACCTGCAGCTTATGACTTTCTCCGACACATTAGCTGTTCCAAGCTGTGCTGCCACCCACGCTCTCTTTCTTCCACAAATAGTTTCATGGCAAGCTTGCCAGAAAATTTTTCTTGTCAGAATCCATTTTGCACATCTCCCAGTCGTCTGTGCATCAAATACTCCTAAGATGTCTGGTCTACTGCTTCTGCTATACATCACGAGACTCTTGATAAAATTTAAAACAGGGTCCGTTATGTAATCGATCCTGGCCTAGTTTGGCGTGGCACGTCGACTTCAGGCTCTTTTCTCGCAGACGTAACGTAGCTGCCCTTTGTCTTACCTACAAACATTTTCACGGCAACTGTTATGTTGAGCTTTTTTTTTCTTTAGTGCGCTGATTGCAAAGAATTTAAGCGTGCTACTAGATTAGCAATTAGGTCTCACTGTTCTACTGTTGAACTAGCTCGATGCAACAGTCGCTTCTATTCTTACCAGCCAAAACTTGAAACGCAACATCAATCGACATCTTCTTTCTTCCTGAACCCCGTTCGTTTATTGTCCTTTCACCTAATTTCTCGCTAAAGCCTTCCCATTCTTTTTCCCAATCTGTATCCCCGTGCGTCTTAGTGGCATTATCGCCTTGCTTGGTGGGAAATGATTAATAATAATAAAAACAGATATCCCCAAGACACCTGCATAGTAGAAATATTCCTGGAAATGTTACCGAGTGTGCCAACAACAAAAGGGACAACTTGAGTTGCTGCTGCTTCATAGTTTTTTTCTGCCTTGCTCTGCCAGGTCTTGGTGTATCCGTATTTTACTTTACTCTACTGCCATTATATTCTTATGTTAAAGTAGTACCTTAACGTCTATCAAGATCCATTTATAAGTACAAGTGTATCTCAGGGTGATTTATCTCCAAGCGTCTGTACATTCTTCTTTTTTTTTCTTTGTCTTTTACTTTCGCTGTATTTCTCTCTCTATCTGGGTTTTTTATATAAATTAATGACTGTGAAACAAATCCATACGAATAGAATAGTTATTAATTAATCAAAGCAAGTACATCTTTTTAACATTTCAGCTAAGGTTGTATCAAAATTGTTGGGGCGCACCCACCTTCTAACTAGAAATGGACTGGTCCCTCTTCTTATATAAGTCAGCTCTAGAGAGAAGACGGGAGAGCGTCAGCGACAGCAGTCCAGATAAGCTTACCAGGTACATACCGTTGGACTATAGACTTTGGATATTGTTTCGTACTAACCAACCTTCGTTCTACTAATCACTCTATTGTTAATTGCTTTTACAAATATACCAGTATTTTCCTCTACAACTGTGTTTGTCTTGATTCATACACTGACACGCGGGAAACTCACAACATCTCAACAAAATTAACCCAAAATCTGTCCTGAGAATGTTTTATATAAATCACAGAATAAAAGGCGTGTGATTGAGGGACTTTCACATTTTACATTCGATTAGCTTTCAACATTAAAAATGAAATTAGGTTCAACAAATTTAATTTTCATAGACACACGTATATTAAATAAAAGATTCAATTCTGTGTTCCCTGTAGATTAATCGATATACACCTGATGAAGACCGTGGAGCATAATTGTCCGAAACGCTGTGATAAAAATAACAAAGATGAGGACAACTGTTCGAATGTAAATAGTGTAAACAATGATAACCCGTCGCTGCTTGAACTCTGAAATTTTATCTACTATTTCTTTTCTTGTCAATAACAGCAGATCGGTTCGCCTATCTTCCGATTCACAAACCTCTCTCTCACACCCAGTAGCCGCTTGCGTCTTAGTGGCATTATCGCCTTGCATGGGGGAAATTGATTTTTTTTCTAAATCACAAAAATTAAGACAAAGTTTTACTATATGCTGAATTTTAGATTATAAACGTTAATTTATAACTGAAGAGCTCAGTCGATGCCTACATGGGTAGAAATAATAAATCCATATATTTCCTAAGGCTATTTGCGTGAAAGTGAATGCAAAAACCTCGGCCGGAATTTGAAACAGCATACCGCCCCCACTTTCCAGATCACTACGCCGTGCTCACACACACACACACACACACACACACACACATATATATATATATATATATATATATATATATATATATATATATATATATATATATATATATATATATATATATATACACGTTTGAACATTTAATTTCCTGAACTTAATTTAATTTTTAATATTGAAAGCTAATCGAATTTGAAACTCGCTCATATAAACGGCTTATATTCAGTGGTTTAGGGAAAACATTCTAAACGCAGATTGTTGGTCAATCTTGATATAACCGGAGCTGAAATATTTAAAAGATGAATGTTACTTGGTTCGATTCATTAAACACTACAAATTCTATTAGGATAGTTTTATTTCACAACCGATAGCTTATAGAAGTTCTTAAAAAACACAGAGTAAGCGAGAGAAATACATCGAAAGAAAACGACAGAAAAAGAGAGAAACCGAAGGATGTACTGCGATGAAATGACGTCATTATTACGTCATGGTTTCGTTAGATACTCATCATAGGGCAAATGGCTTTCATTGTTTACTTTTTCTTTTAATGAGCAATGTTCGTCTGTCTCAATTGGAGTATTTAAATTTACAACTTTTTCCATTTCGCTGAAGTAGGTGTTAAACACAGTGAGAGCGTTATCGCCTCCTCTATTTTTTCATTCATTCATTTCTTTTTTCTTTCATTCTTTCTTTCTTTCTCCTTTTCGTCCTTGCTTGCTTTCTTTTTTCTTTGTTCCTCTCTTCCTTCCTTTCTTTCTTTCTTTCTTTCTTTTTCGTTTTTCTTTCTTCTTTTCATTTTTATCTTTCTTTCTTTTTTACTCTTTTTCTTTCATTTTTCTTTCATTTTTCTTTCTTTCTTTGATGCATTCTGTATTTATTTCTTCCTTCTTTTCTTTTTCTTTCTTTCTTCCTCTATTTCCTCCTTTTTTTCTTTCTTTCTTTACTCTTTCTGTCTTTCTTTTTTTCTTACTTTCTTTCTTTTTTCTTTCTTTTCCCCTTTCTTTCTTCTTTCTTTCTTCCTCCCTCCCTCCCTCCCTCCCTCCCTCCCTCCCTCGCTTCCTTCCTTCCTTCCTTTTTTCTTTCTGTTCTTTCTTTCTTTATCGTTTTTCTTTCTTCCTTTCATTTTTATCTTTCCTTCTTTTTACTCTTTTCTTTCATTTTTCTTTCTTTCTTTCTTGTTTTTTGCTTTGATGCATTCTATATTTATTTCTTCCTTCTTTTCTTTTTCTTTCTTTACTCCTTCTTTCTTTGTTTCTTATTTTTTTCTCACTGAAACCAAACAACGTCTGTAATAAGACTTTTTCATCATTCCTTCCGATCAAAACGGGATACCCGATTATTTATGAGGTAATTGCTAAATGACTAACAAAGAATTCTGGAACAACCAGATTTAAAATATGATTGATGAATTATATAAAATCTATTTTAGTAAATATCTTTACTGTAATAAATATTTCTAGAAAACATTCTTTCGGAAGAATCATAACTCCATGTATTTCCACTTCCCTATCTATTTAATTTTGTCCCATTAATTTTTTCTTCTAAATTTTCAAAGTACTTTATCTATTTATTTTTTAAATATCCATTGAACTTCTGGAATAAACCTGCTTCACATGAGAGTGTTTTTGAATCTGGAATAAAAATTTAAAGAAAAATGTTGTTTTAAACATTTAGGAGTTACACACGCTCGTGTCGAGTATCGGGAAACGCCCATCCAGTTTTGAATGCAGAGTTGGCTTTCTCTTAGACTGGATACAATAAAAGGTCTGAGGTCCCAGTGTGGATTCGAGATCCCAGAGTGGATTCCTGTTCCCAGAGTAGATTCATCATTTTCCAATGGTATTTGTGCGAAAGAAAACCAAAGGCCACAAACAGAATTTAGATTCGATACGTAAATCCCACATTCAGTACCGATAAATACTTCGCTACGCGAACATTTAAATAAGATTAAAACAGCGCGATTATTTGTAAAAAAAAAAGTCGTCTTATAATTATTATATTATATTGTCTTCGTAATTACTCTTATATGTTTATCTCTTCTTAATAATGTTGCATTTTTCTCATTATCTAACATTCAGTAACTACTTGCATTTTAATGGCTATATTGCCTTGTTTTTGGTTAAATGATCTAAAAATACCTCAGGTATCGTAAAGTTAAATTTAACCGATTATCGCTACAGTAGTACGCTGGCTTAAGGCAGCGTCCCTTTATTTTCTATATCCATTTTAGCGTGACAAAACAATTTAAAGGGGATATTGCTAAACTGGCTGAATCAGTTAAAAGCACGCCAGGCTAAATGGCGGTCTCCGCATGGGATACAGGTTCGATTCCTGTCAGTGGACGCATATTCTCTGCGAAATTTCTCAAATATTCAGGGTGGTAAATGTAATTAATTCTGTTGAATTAAAGACAGAGGGTTTACTCAAATAAGTTGTATCCATAAAATAACGTATAAACAGAAAATATATTCAAATATTTGTGAGACTTAATACATTATGCATACAAAACAGAAAATATATTCAAATATTTGTGGGACTTAATACATTACGCATACATATATATATATATATATGTGTGTGTGTGTGTGTGTGTGTGTGTGTGTGTGTTGATTCAAATGTTGTTTTTTTAGGTATATATCTGTATTTGGATAGACGCTCCTTTTAATATAAACATCATTTATTTAGTCTGCTAGCCACTGTACTCGATAATTCTTGAGAAATAAAATATTTAAAATAAACGGAGCGTCTATCCAAACACTGGCATCCACTAAAAATGACGTTGAAGTAATAAAAACATATAAATTAAGAAAATAAAGTCAATTATGTTTTTTAGTGATTGCTTTGCTTACGTTTTGAATATTAAACTGAGTAGATAGATGTCCTCAGAAAAAAAATAAATAAATGCATTTTGAAAGGCAAACATACTTGTCTGTGAGGCTGTTCACCCAAATACATGTATCCACTAAAAATAACGTTTGGCGTAATAATATATACATATATTATCACGTCAAAATCGGAAGACGCACATATCAGTGGATTGTACTGGAAAGTATATATATATATATATATATATATATATATATATATATATATATATATATATATATATATATATATATATATGTATATATGTATGTATGTATGTATGTATGTAATATGATTATCTGTCTATACCTCTGAGATGAGGTATTATGATTACTTTTTACATTATTTACATTATTGGGACGGTTATCTTCTTTTTCATTGACAACGTTCAGCCGTTGTACGCACGGGCCTTCTTCGGGTGATTGGAATTTCGAGCCGAACCCTTGATTTCGTCCGCCGGGTTAGATTTCTCTAGTTCCACGTGCCATGCCTCTTCCGCGTGAGTTCAATACCAGGCTACGGCAGTCGTGAACAAAAACATGGAGAGTTGGGTTAAAGGGAAATAACTGAGACATCCGGAAAAGGCATGGCACGTGGAACTAGAACAATCTCTCCAAGACTATGCATAGATATGGGTGTCTTCAGATACAACCTTAGTATACTCAGTGATATGTGCGTCTTCGAAAGCTTCAGCATTTGTCGTTGAAAGATGCGTTTCTTCTGGAATTAGACATACTGATACGTGTACATTAAAACTCTCTAGTACAATGTACAAATATATGTGTGCCCTCAAACTCTTCAGTAGTATGCACGGAGGTGTGTGTCTTTAGATTCACCAGTAGTATGTGTGAAGAGGTGTTCGGTGATGTGTGCGTCCCCACTCCAAAATTAGATGTCGAGAAAAGTGTGTCGCCACTTTTGCCATTTATAGATGTGTACGTCTTAAGATTCAGAAGTATTAAACATGCAGCTGCGTGTGTCTTCAAACTTTCCAGTAATTTGCACTGATATGTGTTTGTCTTCAGAATCACCAGCAGTATGCCTAAATATATATGTGCGTCTTCCGATTTGCTATGGTCGTATATCTTCAATTGGTTCAGTACTATGCATAGATGTGTGTGTCTTCAAATTCTTCAATTGTATGCGTGGAAATGTGTGTGTTGCTTCACGTTATCCAGTTGTATGCGCGGAGATGTGCGCCTGTGTGTGTCTTCAGACTCTCAGGTCTTAACCGTTGCGGTATGTGTGTCCTCAGATTTGCTAATAGTTAGCAGACAGATGAGTGTGCCTTTACATTCTGCATTTGTTAGCATGCAGACGCGTGTGTCTTCACACTCTCCCCTATTAGTCGTGCAAATGTGTGTTTCGTTTTATCATCGAGTAAATAGGTGTGGACATATGTGCGTCGTCAGATTCATCGATAGTAGGATTGCAGATATGTGTGTCTTCAGATTCTGTATTTGTTTGCGTGGAGATGAGTTGGGTTTTCACACACGCCGTTGAGACGAATGTTTCTTTAGATCTTCTACTAAGTAGTCGTGGAGAGGTGTGCGTCTTCGGATTCGGCATTTGATTGGAGAGGTGTGCGTCTTCGGATTCGGCATTTGATTGGAGAGGTGTGCGTCTTCGGATTCGGCATTTGATTGGAGAGGTGTGCGTCTTCGGATTCGGCATTTGATTGGAGAGGTGTGCGTCTTCGGATTCGGCATTTGATTGGAGAGGTGTGCGTCTTCGGATTCGGCATTTGATTGGAGAGGTGTGCGTCTTCGGATTCTGTAGTGATAGTTATTATTTCTCTCTCTTTGTCTTATCCCTATCGTTTTTTTTTTCTGTTCGTGGAAGTCATGCAGGGATGACAAAGTGCAACGAAATTGAAGAAATCATATTTTGTTTATCGGTGACAAACCAAGCAAATATCCATTAGCGCTTGGTCACGTCATTGTTAAATTCAAACCCACAAAAACTATTGCAGGCTTAGAAATCTCGCTCATCCGTCGACAACGGACGTCACCCACTAGCCAACATGTTGTTAGTTCGCCTCTACTATGATGAAATGATCTTTCTTTTAAGAAGGAGCCACCATTATAGGTAGAAATGAATAGTTGGCGATGATAACTTCCTGAAAGAAAGATGGAGCAAGGTTATTTGTCTGCGTCTACTCAAATATATCAAATTCTGCACCGGGATGACCCAGTATATATATATATATATATATATATATATATATGTGTGTGTGTGTGTGTGTGTGTGTGTGTGTGTGTGTGTGTGTGTATTTAGTTGTATTGATGTGAGTTTGTGAACCTGTTTCACGCTAAGTATTATCACTGATATTGAGAGCTTTCAATAAGTACCGCGCATATATAATATATAAATAATATATACATAAAATTGCATATATATATATTTATATTTATAGACATTTACACACACACACACACATATATATATATATATATATATATATATATAACATTAGGTTATGTCTGTATGATTTACAGTATTAATATCTATCTATCTATCTATTTATCTATCTATCTATTTACGTCTGTTCATACCTATCACATTCTTTGTATCTATCTCAATTCCAGTATATCTATTGACCTATCTATCCTATACTATTCATATATATATATTTATAAACATAAAAATGACTTTATATATATATATATATATATATATATATATATATATATATATATATATACATATAAATATATATATATATGTTTTTGTGTATATATATATATATATATATATATATATATATATATATATATTTAGGCTGTTATTTATCTACAAATTATTCTGTCCTTACCTGTCTATCTATTCAGCTATCTCGTTCGGTGTATATCAAGATTATCTACTTTGCCATCTAACCACGACAATATATACATTAAGGTTGGTGTACCTATGTCTACATTATGCTTTATTTCTAGTTTGGCAAGCTATATCAGATAGAGAAATATATTTCCTGATCCTCCCCGCCACTTGTCTATCGATCTATCGACTTTGCTACCTACCAATCCATTTAGCTAGGAACGTACCAAACAGACAAAAACCCATGGATTTCCCGCGTCTTACGCGCCCGCGTACATGAGCACTTATCGACTTAGTGACAACTCAACATTTCTTTTCGCTTGTCTGATCTTCACCTTGTCATTTTCCATCCGACTGATTCCGCGCAGAATCAGATGGCCAAGCGCATCTGATTTGTCAATGATTGCTCATGGGATACCGAAAGGAAAACGTGCCGCTATTAAAAACTATCTCTCGATCGAACGCACTCGCACGGATCTCTGCATCGCCTCACAAGATTGATCTATCTGATTCGAGGCCATATATCGCAGCATTTTCATTACACTCTCTCTCTCTTTCTCTCTCTCACTCTCTTTCTCTCTCTCACTCTCTTTCTCTCTCTCACTCTCTTTCTCTTTTCCTCTTCCCGAATTGGTAAATTAGAGTCGATTCTTGCCTGATTTACTGCAGAAACTTAGTCTTTCTTAGTTTGTCCATTATCTGTCTGTCTATCTATCGCAGTTTTTCATTATCTATCTATCTATATATCATTTTTGTATATAATTATCTCTATCTCAGTTCATATCTATCTATCTATCTATCTATCTATATATATATATATATATATGAAAGGAGATTTGTTTCTTTCCATCTATCTCTGTTTCTATATATCAGTTTTAAATAACTATCTATCTCTATCTCAGTTTGTTCATATCTATCTATGTCTCTCCCTCTCTTTCCTCTCTCTCACTTTATATATATATATATATATATATATATATATATATATATATATATATGAAAGGAGAATTCATTCTGTTTTTTTTCCATCTATCTATCTCAATCCGTTTCTATTTATCTCAATTGTTTGATATTCATATCAATATTTTCTTTTCATATCTAGGTATATATGTACAAATATATACCTATATATGAAAAGAGATTTAATTCTGTTTCTATCTCTCTACTAATCTATCATATGATTCATATCTATCTATCTATCTATCTAGCTAGCTAGCTAGCTAGATAGCTATTTCATTTTGTTCGCATCTATCTATCTACCTATCTCAATCTTTTTTACCTTTCTATCCGTCTATCTCCGTTTGTTTTCTATCTTAATCAATCTTTTTTTGCATTTATCTATCTATCTATCTATCTATCTATCTATCTATCTATCTATCTATCTATCTATCTCACACTCTCACTTTCTCACAGTCTATCTAAATATGTTTCTATCTATCTACCTGTCTGTCTGTCTATCTATCTATCTTTCTCCTTCTCTATGTATCAAATTCTCTTAATTTATATTTATGTATCTATCTATTCAACTTTGACCAACTACCAGATTTTATACATAACTCATTTTAATTGCTTACTGATTGTCAATAAATATATCTTATTTTCATATGTAAATCAATTTTTATCCCTCGAAGCTGATTTATTCAATCGATTATTATTCCTGAAAAAAAATCAATGCTCCCTTCTTTTCCGAAACGATCAATCATTGATATCTATCACTTAATTCTGGCTTCATTGTCCTTTATATCTATTTTAATATGTATATTCGACATATTTTTAGTAAAGAGCCGGAAAAGAGTCGTAATGAATACAAAGCCTGAGGAGACGCCTTCTTTGATCTCATAAGACCTAGGAGGTCTGGCTATTTAAAACAATCATGTTGGTCCTACTTGATAGAAAGTACTTGATGAACTCGTTCAGAGTGGCAATAGCTGAGGTTTTTTTTTGCGGCAAAGCCTTTTGATTAATCTTGTTAAAAATATTTTGAGAGCATTAACCTTTTTCTTCATATGCCGTGTCCCTTCAAGTCGTAGGCGGTCATGGCTCTCCACATACTGTCTTTGTTTTTTTGTTATTTCTCCTAAACCTTGTTCCACCATCCATTTACTTAAGCTCGCTAAGTAGGTTATGAGTTGTTTTCCTCTGTAACTCTTGCCCTCAATATGTCCTATGAGTATCAGATTTTCCAAACCTTCTTTCCTCATGTACCTTAGAAATGTAAAATATCTCTTCGTCGTGTTAAGTATAAGTATCTTTTTTTTTGTTTCCATTTTCTCTAAAACTTCGTCGTTGCTCATATCTTTAGTCCATAGTATCCTCAGCATCCTTCTGTAGAACCACATATCTTTTGCTTAAAATATTTTCTTAATCTGGGAGGAGAGTGTTCAGCATTCGCTGCCATAGAGGAGAGCAGATATCACGTAACGGTTCAGCATTCTTTGTTTCTAAGAATTTTTTTTTTAATGTTTCATAAGAGTTTTGTTAGCTTTTAGCAAGCATCGTTGACTATCACGATGCGCGCTCGAATTTCAGTCTCCTACATTTCGTCCTCTGTTAAAACACTTCACAGATATTTAAATTTTTGCACTTGTTTCATTTTGGTATCGCCAATGTTTTATAACAGTTTCTCCTATCGCCCTTCACGCTTGTGGAACTCTTTTCCTCCTTCTCGCTTCCCAGACAAATTTGATCGTAAAAAAAATGTAAATGAAATGTCAATCGTTATCTTTTGTCTTGTCTTGTTCATTTATTGCCCCCTTTTTTTAAGAGTATTTTTTTCTCATATTCTCTAACACTTAGTAACCATTTGCTCTCTTATCGCTTTGTTGTCTTGCTTGGGGCGAATTGATTAGAAAAATAAGAGAAGAATGTACAAAGGGTCTATATTCTTTCTGTTTTAAATAAGAGTTTTCTATTTTTTTCTTATCGTGATTGGTCATCAATACTATTTCTTATAGAGGTGCAGATATTGCTTGGCATTATCTCTTTAAAGGTATTATGAGAGTTTTATTTATCTTATCAACGTAGTAGGTGTCTTCTTCATTTTCGTTGTAATCATTGTCCACAGAAAATATCCATATTTAAATATTAATGTCACTTCTGTTTTACGCGCCTATAAAGAAAGAGCTATTAGCTACTGAAATGTGTTTTTGTTCTAATTTTGTTTCTCTTTGTCTGGGCTTATTTTCGCAGCAAACTTGTTGCATTAGTGCCTTCGCTTTAAATACCACGTAACATGTATGCTTCAAAAGAGTAGCTCTCTGGCCATCGTATTAGATTTACCCATGGCAAACGTGGGCCTGATGGAATGGACCCCTTATATCAAATAAAAATGCAATAGAGAAAGACACAGAGACAATTATTTTAGCTATCAAAAGAATAAGAACTTTATGAAGTGATTTGTACACTACGAGTTGTTCAAATCCGATGCGAGAGGATATTTTCAGTTTAATATCATAATAACAAAGTTAAGACATTTGCGGTCTAATGAGAATTTTGACTAATACATGTTGCTGTCTATCAATTATCTCATTAGACAGGGTATTTGATGTTTCCCTTCGCTCTTTTTCCCTTTAGTATATCCCGTGAGTGCCGAAATCTCCAAGCTTTCTTTCCTCATTTTGCGAGAGTTAAATCAGAGAGTTGAAATTTCTAGGAAAATGTCAATTCTCTGATTCTAATATAAGTGTTCTTTTTGTTTCTGTTTATCTTAAAATCTAGCTCGCTGATTATATACTCTACCTATTGTATTCTCAGCATCCTTCTGTAGAGCCACATTGCAGTTGCCAGTTCTTCATCAGAGAGGAGATTGTCCAGCATTCATTGCTATATCGGAAGATTGATATTACATATCAGCCGTGTTTTCTTTTTTTCTGTTTTTAATGATATTTTACTGTTTCTTAATATTTTGATGAGATTTTAGAAGGGGTATTTTTCTATTCCACTGCACCTTTTTATTATCGTGACCACACTTTCCGTCCTCTGTTAAAACATTTTCCGGATATTTGAACTTCTGTACATCTCTAATCCGTAGCTTGTATGTTGGGACGTTCCATTTGCTGACAATCATATATTGTCTTTTTTATAATTGATGGTCAGTGACAGACAGGACAAGGTCTCAGCTTGCCCGATGGCAAGTGGTTCCTTGATGGTTTGGGCCTCTTATAGCAAATAAAAATGCAATAAAGAAACAGTCACAGACAACTGTTTTAGTAATAAAAAAAGAATAAGAATTTTATAAATCCTTCTGCACTCTGCGAGTTACTCATGTCCGATGCGAGAAGACATTTTCAAATCTAAATATGATAAGGAATTAAGAAATTCGCTGTCAGAGGAGAATTTGAAATCATGCATTGAAAAGGAACTGTTGGTGAATTGGATGAAGAAGCAATTATTAGCAGATTCGAAAAATCAGTGAACAGAATAGATTTTTCTTAATATAGTGAACTGCATACAATTCTCTTTTGTACATTTGAACTCTCAGTTAATGTGCAAATTGTGCCGCAAACTATTTGAAATATCAACTAATTATTTAAATAAAAATTCAATTATAACATTCTATTAGGTTGGTGCAAAAATAATGACGTAAAAATGTCGTTTTTTAACGTATTTTTTAACATCAAAAAACGACATTATTACGTCATTATTTTTGCACCAACCTAATATATTTGCATTTCGTATCTATTGCCATTAATCTGTACAACACATGTACATCATATTCGAGGATACTCCTCTACTAGGGCGGCAAGCTAATCCTTCAAGCGCATTTTGTGTTTGTTCAACACCCACAGAGCCTACCCGTGGTTTATACTGCAACTATGCTGAGCAGACCTTAGTTACAGTTTCTGGGAAAGGAATGGGTTATCTAGAATGATCAACAATCTGAACAAAGCCAGCACGCTCAAACCCTCTGTCATGATGATTACTTTGTGTTAGCGGAGCCATTGACGGCCTCAAAGGTTCCGTCTACCCATTTTCACTCACAAGGCTTGGGTCAAACCGTGGTATGGTTCTCAGGCAATTTCCAAAGGTGGCACACGCTGGGATCGCCTTCCCCAGACCGATAACATCAAGACGACAAATCGACCATTCGCTCTCAGGTCTCAAGGTTAGAAAGCGGACGTTCTAACCATTGGGCCATATGCACACCTACACTGTAATTACTGATAAATACACATTTTTTTCTACAAACGTTTTAATAGTACACTTTTTTTTATCAACGTATATTTTTTAAAATTTTAAAATGAAAATTACACGATGGAATTGTAGCTGCAGGGGGGGTCGGCTTTGTCTCCTGCCAACCAATGTTTTTTAGACCCACTCCGTTACAACTCCAAAACATAACGTAAACTACATAAATTTTAATATTTATTCGATTCCAACCGGAAAAAATCAGATCGAATATTTAATTTAGGTTACATTTACAAATTCTCAATTTTCAAACGTCAAATGTTCAGAATTCAAATTTTCACATTTTCAAAACTCAAATTTTCACATTTGCAAAAGTCAAATTTTCACATTTTCAAAACTGAAATTGTCAAAGGTCAAATTTTCACATTTTCAAAAATCAAATTTTCACATTTTCAGAAGTCAAATTGTCAAAGGTCAAATTTTCACATTTTCAAAAGTCAATGCGATTTATAAAATTCAGAGGTTTTGTTTGACACAAGAATATCAAAGCCCAAAGTTAGAGGTTCTTATTATAGATGACCGTGTATTACATACGAATAATTACAGTTCTTACTTGTGTCTTAAACGATACAGTTATGCGCAAGAACAATAACATTAGAGTACCGAAATGTTATCGCCAGGTGATTAGGTCAGATCATATATGGTGACCATCTTTAGATATAGAGAATACATACTTTGCAATAAGAGAAAAAACATCACGAACTGTCAATTAGGCATCAGTCGAAAAAGATCTACAGATGCGAAAATTGAATAATTCTCTAGGAATTACGAGCCAACAGAAAGGCTACAATGGCACATAACACCAATAAGTACGATCATAATGAAAAGGAGGAAGGCGTCAAGACACTGTACATTGATAAATGCTAAGTATAGGGCGACAGGCCATTTAATGTTTTTCTTATGTGCTCTTTAGGATGAGGGCGATCATGGTTGTTCGCTACACCCTATCCTTGATAGGTCTTTGTAGTGTTGGTGTCGTTACTATTCCTGTCGCTTCTTGTTCTGCTATCTATTTCTGCAAGCTCGTTTCGTAGTTATTTCCTCTATATCTCTGTGACTTTTGCCTTTAATTTGTCCCGGGAGTATCAAATTTTCCAAAACAGCTTAACTCATTGTCTTCCAGACAATTCTATCGTCTCTTTCTTTTTCTAATTATAGGTGATCTTTTTTATTCATATTTTCTTTCAAACTTATTTGCGGTCCAGAGGCACTGCTTACGGTATTTTCTTTGTGTTTCTTTTTACCTCAAGTTACCTCTTCATCTGTGGGGAAATTGTCAAACATTCTAAACTTCCATATAGAAGTACTGCTGTTACATAGCAGTACAATACGCATCCTAATCATCTTCAAAATATCTTCCGTATCT
Source organism: Acanthosepion pharaonis (assembly GCA_903632075.3). Taxonomy (NCBI): domain Eukaryota; kingdom Metazoa; phylum Mollusca; class Cephalopoda; order Sepiida; family Sepiidae; genus Acanthosepion; species Acanthosepion pharaonis. The sequence goes on from CAHIKZ030000585.1 coordinate 160,084, forward strand.
ATTTAAGGATCAACTTTGAACATTTTTTTTGTTTAATATTCTCCTGAATATTAGAAACGGTAATGGTAGTATTATTTTTTTTTTCTTTATAAGGAAACATTCGGCTTTCCTTGACTGAAGAGCCAGTGTCACTGTCGACTGAAATTTATAAAATGACACACGTAAAAAAATCATGAAAATAGGTTTCTCATGACAACTCATTTCTAAAGTTTTTCCAGTATTGATGAGGCTTCATTCCTATTTTTTAAAGAGGTGTGGGACAACTAACAGTACACGTTGAAGGTAAGAGGGACAGAAGAAATCAGGGAATAACTCACTTAAGGCGTTACTGTAAATGGTTGGTACAACAAGGATTAGGAGAGATAGCAAAAAGACAAGCACTGCTAAGAGCTACCAACGACGGGAATTTGTGCGGAAGTAACACGACATATAGAAGAAGTGTGAAGCATCAACATCTTGATTATAATATTATTTAATCTTAGAGTTGCATGAGATATCCATTCTAGTTGTTGCTGTTGTTGAAGGATATGTTTTCTTTTTGTTATTTGGTACAATCCTTTGTTATTCTCCAATACAAGTCAACGAGTTCCAATGAAATATTGTCCTCGTTTAGAACTACCGATCGAAAAAGCAGTTTTATACACCTAAAATTTACTTAAGTTTTTTTTTTGTCCTTTCTCTTCAATAAAGTCTTTCACTTCCAGTAACTCCTTGCGTCTTAGTGGCATTATCGTCCTGGTTTCGATGAAATGACTAAAAAAATATATATATATATATATATATATATATATATATATATATATATATATAATAAATATATATATATATATATATATATATATATATATATATATATATATATATATATATATATATATATATATATATATATATATATATATATATATATATATATATTTATATTTGTTTGAATAAAAGACAGACCACGTTAAGATTCCATGTAATAAGCTATTTCACCATAACCCCTTTTAACAGGGTTCTGGATCATCAGACTTTACTTCCAAAAGCTGAAATGAAAATGAAAAGAAATTCACACGTTTTGACGGACCTCATCAAGTATACGTAAAATTAACGAAGTGAGAAGTGAGGTGGGAGAGAGGATATGAGTGTGTCATATGTATCATTTCATTTTCCTATTTTAACCCCAGTGTGTCGGCTAGATGTTTCTCAAATTTAACCCGTCTCGTCTCTAGATATAGATGGCTAAGGGGTGAATGATAAGAACGACATTAAAGGAAGAAGTTACAACAACTCCAATCAATTACATGACAGGTTTCATTCAAATTCTTAGACGCTGTTAATTCGCGTTACTTTAACGTGCATATTTGGGAGGTTAAGGTTTGATAAATATCTAAATGTTAAAACAATCTACGAAGAAATTAATTTGAAATATATATATATATATATATATATATATATATATATATAAAATGCTGTAACTGATGACGAAAAACGTGACATGATAAGGCGCACTGTAGAGAAATGTTGATATAAACAAAGAAATGTATGCTGTATCATGTCAACCCTCCTGTAAGGCAGTGAATACTTTATGTTCCCTATACCAGAGAATTAGCAGAGGAGGAAGATTTAAAGAAAATGGCGACTAAATGGACACCGTGAAAACGCTAAATCTGTAAAGTGTATACTGAAAACAAACGTAATTCAGCGTGTTCTACCGTTTGTTAGTAAGTTAGTTAACCCTAAAATTTTAAATATTTCTGAACGAATTTTGTGACGTGACATACTTGACATCCGTATGAATGTCTCGATCAGACGAGGCTATCTAGGCGTCGTTACACTGGATATAAACAATAACGCCATAATGTTCTGTGAAGGATAATAATCCAGTTGAGGCAGCATAATATTATTGAACAATGTTCTGCTAGATTCTATCATTCATGTGGTAGGTACTTTCTAGAGTACTGCCTATTTCAACATCATTGAGGACAAGGTACAAAGCTTCAGGGCAATTTATATCAGATAAATGAGCTGTGACATGCTGCGCGAATTGTCGGGGAAATTGCTTCAGGGAGATTCACTGTGTTGTCATGGCCACCAAATTCCATAGATCTCAGTCCCCTGGAGCAGTTGGGTGCATTGGACCAAGAAGTTTGTTTTTCAGAATGTCTAAAACGTGAACTGCCGTAATTTAAGGATCTGCTATAAACATCCTGGCAATATAGGCCTCGTATCTCTACTGGTGCGCTCGACATAACGTCAGAGAGATTGCAGGAACTTTGGGTAATCGAATATTCGAAGAAATTATTTACTGCCACACAGATCTCCATCTTATTTGGCTTATAGTCATATCAGGATACTTATGCTATCTTTCAGGGTGCATTAGTATATATATATATATATATATATATATATATATATATATATATATATATATATATATATAAAAAAATGGACATGGTCCGACTATTTATTTATTTTTTTTTTTATGTTTAACGTTTGTTATTTATAGATAAAAATGTCTTTAATAAATAAATTGTCGGACCTTAATCCATTTATTTAATATATGACGTCATTTGTTTACATTTGATACTTTTGAGCAGTTATGAATGTACGAGATTCATGGAAGATTGAAGTTTATAAGCAGTAAATTCGACCTTGTCTACCGAAAGGTTCTTTGTGGCCCAGAGGTAAGGCACGTCAGCGTAAATGACGGTTCCGTATAGGATGCAGGTTCGAATCCTGTCAAAGAACGAATATTTTCTATGAAAATTTTCTCGGACATTCAGGCCGGTAAATGTTATTTAATACTGTTTATCATAAACAGAGCATTTGCTTAAATACTTGTATCTATAAATAACAACGTTAAACATAAAAATGACTTTAATAAATATATATAAGACGTTTTTATGTTTATACGTTCTTTATATATATATATAAGACATTTTTTATGTTTATACGTTCTTTATATATATATATATATATATATATATATATATATATAAAAGAGAGAGAGATAGATAGAGAAAGAGAAAGAAAGAACGAGAGAGGGAAAACAAATATTCGAACACGTACAAATTTTTAATTTATTGTATTTCCAATTAATGAATAAACATACTTTTCATATAATTAACTGTAAACAGATGCATAATAACTAATTAAGCATAGAAAACAGAAAAAATGATTTAATACAAATAAATACCATTTATCCAGTTTAATAAGGGAAAAAAGTCTTCATACAATATAAAAACGAATACACAATCTTCATTTAATACTTTGTAGAATCGCCATTATTCAATTCTATAGCAACCAACTTCTTGTAGTTCTCAATTAATGATTTGAAAATTTTAGTTGGTATTTTCTTCCATTCTTCTTCGCTATGTTCTTCAGTTCCAGGATGTTTGTTGGAACTCTCGATTGGATTTGAATTTTCAAATAACGCTACAGATTCTCGACTGGGTTTATATCTGGGCACAGTCTTGGTCATTTCAGGATATTTACATTATTTTTAGCTGGCCATTTCTTCGTAGATTTTGCAGTGTGCTTAGGATCATTATATTGTTGGAAGATTTAATCAGGAGGAAGTTCAAGATTTTCAAAAATCATTACATTTACTTCAAAATTATTTTGGTATGCTGCAGCATTCATTCAACCAACTATTACTGATATGTGGCCAATTCCTTTTGTAGAAACACATCCCCAAACCAGGTGGCTACCACCGCCAAATTTCACGATTGGAACTGTGTTCTTTTGTTTGAAGGCATCGCCATCTTTCCTCCATACATGATTTCTAGAATTACGTCCGAAAAACTCAGTTTTGTTTTTGTCTGTCCATAATACTCTTTCCCAATACGATTTTTTCCTTATCCTTATGTTCACGAACGAATTTCAACCTAACATCTGTGTGTCTTTTAAATAGCAGTGAAATTTTCCGAGGGTGGAGCGTGACTTTAGATTGTTCCTATGTATTGCACTGCTTATTCGCCTTCAAGTGACACAGATTCCTGATGAAAGCAAATCACCCTGCAACTCTTGACGCATTAATTTCCTCAAAGATCTTGCAGAAATCTTCCGTGGAGCACACCTGTTATTCCTTGGTTTTCAACAGTTTTCAGATTCTTTTTATATCTTGCAATGAATGAACTAATGGTAATAAATGGAATATTCAGGTTGTCTGAGATATTCCTTGAAATTTTACTTTTTTTTCCAGAGCTTAACAATCAGTTCTTTTTGCGAACTTGTCAATTCTTTACCTCTTGCCATTATAAAAAAAAAAAACTTCTTGCACGAATATCAGTCACAGAATGTTCTGTTTGTATTTTTAAGCTAAGAATAACTACTGATAACATTATTGGAACATTCTAGAATATTCAACTTGAATAATCTTGAGCATTAAAGCAATTTAAAAGATTTAAAATTTGAAATTGTATAAATACAGTTTTCACACATTAAAATGGATAAATGGTATTCATTTCTATTAAATCAAAATATTACGGTTTTATATAAATGTTTAGTTATTATGCATCTGTGTATAGTTAATTATATGAAAAGTATGTCTATTCCTTAGTTGAAAATACAATAAATTAAACATTTGCATGTGTACGAATATTTGTTTTCCCTCTCTCGCTCTTTCTCTGTGTGTGTGTGTATATATATATATATATATATATATATATATATATATATATATATATATTACATTTGTTAGAGTATATTGTTTTACACATTATTTAAAAATGTCCATTTTTCCAGCAATAATACTGTTTCGATATAGATACAGTATATGAATATTGCATGTCGACTGTAAATTGCACACCTTCAGAACATAATTATTCTTCTCTGTGTAGGCTTCTCCATCTCCCATTTTCATTCTCTCTCTCTCTCTCTCTCTCTCTATATATATATATATATATATATATATATATATATATATATATATATATATATATAAAAGCTTAATTCACCTTCATCCCTGCCGTGCGCCAATTCAGTCGGTTTTCGATCCTACGTCTAGTCCTATATATATGATAAACCATATCTGTCTATATATATATATATATGTGTGTGTGTGTGTGTGTGTGTGTGTGTGTGTTTGAACTTTATTTCAATCCTTCATGGGCTTCTGATCCTTAACTATGATTAATTAATGATAAACATGTCGTTTTCGTTTATGACCGATTTCATCACGATTCTTCTGTTAAGGTTGGAGAGTAATTGTACATTCTTATTGCTCAATATAGAGTCCAATACTGTTATAAAAACCACGGAGAATTCCAGTAAGATCTCTTTAATCATTTTTAAGACACATCGGTTCAAATCTTAATCTAAAAATTGAACAATTTTTCTGTTACACGATTTGGAGAATTTTTCTGTTACACCCGGTACATATATTTATATACGAATATATATAAATATAGATAGATAGATAGATAGATAGATAGATAGATAGATAGATAGATAGATAGATAGATTTGAATAGAATAAGATAGATAGATAGATAGATAGATAGATAGATAGATAGATAGATAGATAGATAGATAGACAATCAGATAGACAGACAGACAGACAGACAGACAGAAAGGCAGATAGGTACATTTGAATAGAATGAGATAGATAGATAGATAGATAGATAGATAGATAGATAGATAGATAGATAGATTTGAACAGAATAAGTTAGATAGATGGATAGATAGATAGACAGACAGCCAGCTAGATAGACAGGCAGACAGACAGAAAAACAGATAGGTAGATTTGAATAGAATGAGATAGATAGATAGATAGATAGATAGATAGATAGATAGATAGATAGATAGATAGATAGATCAATCAATCCCTGAAGCCATATTGTGCATTGTTTGATAAGATTGAACCTTTTCATAGTATCTATAGCCTGGAGTTTGAATTAATTTAATTACTCACGTTTTACTTTTATTTATTTCCATTTTTATATATCAGTTTTGTTTTTTTTTTTTGTTTTTTTATTTCGATTCTAGATTTTCGTATTTGTATAAAAAGAATGCTGTATATACGTGTGTGTGCGTCTGTGTGTGTGTGTGTGTGTGTGTATTTACGCGTGATGACGCGTGTGGGTGTTTGTGTGTGAAAATGGAGACAAATGACAGTGCTGTCAACCGGAGAAATTATTTGGTCAAGAGGATAAATAAAGGAATACGATGACGCTAAGCAAGACAATGCACTTTATGAACTATCCATTCTCTGCGCTCGACAAAACAAAATGGCTGAAGTGTACAGACAATTAAGATTGACAGTCGGACAAATGGCCAGACTTTAGCAGAAGAGTAGAAAAGGGCAGTCTTAACGAATTGATAAACAAGATTGACTGCAGGAATTTACTCACTGACAGATACATTACCCCGGCCCCCTCACCAAAAACTAAATACAAAAGCTGACTTGTTTCTGTACTGATAATCTTGAAAGATTATTGTATGTTCGTATATAGAGTTATAGTCTTGATTTATGAAATTGAATCTATGGGTTTTATTTCTTTTAATTCTGTCTCTCCCCCCACGTCTCTCTCTCTCTCTCTTTCTCTCTCCCTCTCTGCATTCCTGTTTTGTTTCCTACCTTTTCTTTTCTTTACTTTTCCTTTCTTTCTTTTCTTCTCCCTATCCTCTTTTTCCGAAATACCTTTCACGTTTATCTTCGCCTTTTTCATTGGAAACTGATACCCACACCAAAATCAATAAACTGATATTGCTAATAGAACAAACATGAATCTGGTACTGTACCGAGCATGATTTATACAACAAAACTGTCTTAACCATAATTAAAAGCACAAGGTAGCTGCATACTTTTTGACGTAGGGTAGCCGTTAATAATTAAGTATAACTCAAGACTTCAATGTTAGAATAAAACAGTAATTAATTACAACTGCAAATAAATACTTAACAAGAACAAAGGAGTAAAAATCAACCAAAGATAATTAAGCATTTCAGTGAATACCTTGTTAGTTGCGCTGCTCGACTTAATGTCCAGTAAATCCTAAATTAAAACACAAATCATCGACGCATATAATTCTACTGAACAGATCCACTCAATGTTCACTATATAACCACTAAATAAATATTCAATAATCACTGCAGTCAGTAGCCTGATACCACTATTTATACACCTAGCGTAAAACATATATTCATGAGTAGAAATTGTCACTCAGTGACGGTAGTTTCTCATTTTCTTCCTATATGACACATACCAAAATTAATAAACAGATTAAGGCATACATTAATATACGTAGAATATATATATATATATATATATATATATATATATATATATATATATATATATATATATATAGTTAAACCTAGAGAGTCAGACAAACCTACCAAGGTTTCACCTAAGCGGATCGTCAGGGAAGGTTGGCTAAAAAAGTAAAAAAGAACGGAATACATATAGTCAATAAAGAAAAACACCAGCC
>CAHIKZ030000585.1:172500-190000 GCA_903632075.3 Acanthosepion pharaonis
GATTTTCACAAGTTCAGGCTGTGTCACATGGAGGGGAAAAATGTTACCTACGCTATTAGGGCTTAAAAAATGCTTGAGCAGGAAGATTACAAGTGCTGCCCTGATAAAGTGACTTCTCACCTGCACTGCTGCCCATGTAGGAAGTACGGATTTGATGTCAGCGAGAAATGATACCGCCACAAGCCAGAGAAGGTGATCGAAAACGACCAAGTCAAGACCTTGTGGCATTTCAAAATGCAAACAGACCGCAAAGCAGTCATTAAGAGGCAAAAAAAAAGAAAATGCCTCTTCGTTGATGTGGTTGTACCCCGTAACAATAATTTAATGGTCAAAGCAACTGACAAGCTTTAAGAAATATACCGATCTCTGGACTGAATTTGCCAGAAGATGAGACGTTTAGGCTACTATAGTCCAGGTTATCATTGAGACGCTAGGATATATACGCTACGACACGACAAACGGAGACATAAAAATGTAATACTTGATAAGACTCGATGTAATACCTATGGACACGTGAAAAGCAACATTCAAATACCAAGTTAGGTACGAGCATACTAATGCATGAAATAATTGTCATTAAACCATATCATAACAATAATCAATGTGTATGTATTTATATATTTCCTGTCCTATCTGTAGTGGGAAGCAAGTTAAATCAACGAAAGTTAGTAAATTTTTGAGTGCTTTGGTTTGGTTTGGTTTGTTTTACGGTATATCAACCTCAATGGGTTATTTAATGCCGACAAAATTTTCATTGCTAGTAATATTTTTTTTTTCAAAATTAATCCGTTTCTTTACTCCTACATTACTTAGATAGCAGTCTCATTTGTTCAAGCTTTCATGTGAGGCACTCAGATACCTTTATCTGTTAAGGGATCATCTTGCTTCAACTTGGTCTTGAAATAGGCTTTGTCGTCGCCGTTTCTGTCATTCTGTTGCTAATCTTTTTCGTCCGAAATATATTTCCATTTCACTGTTATATTATAGACATGAAATATTAAACATGAAAATATATTGAGCAAGAAATGATTTTTCATACCGTGACTAGACAATGAATGCTAGACACCAATGAACGCCTAAAAATATAAAGGAAACGTATTAATTAAATGGTTCATTTGCCTCTATTTTAATTGGGAATTTTTTTCTTCGCTTTCATGAACCTCAATACATTATTTCAAGACTTTTGTTTCTTTGCAGCTCATTGTCAAATTTTTCCAACAATTGCCGTAATCTTTCTGGAAATAATAATAATAATAATAATAATAATAATAATAACAATAAAAAAATAATAATAAAGGAACGAGGATGGTAAATAGTCAAATGTTACTTAGAGTAATCATAAAAAATAAATTGTGCAGAGCAGTCCTGAAGTGACTCGAAGAAAATATGGGGAGATATCCTATTCGAGCAACTATGGATATGACTGCGCAGAGGACAACTAAAGAGAGACACATGAATAGTGGAGTTTGTGCCTGTAACAGTAGGTACATTTGGAACAATACCAACAACATTAGAATTGAGATCGAATGAAATTGGAAATCCGAGAAAGGGTTCAGACAGCGCTGGCTACAAACTAAGGATTCTGGGAAGATTTACTGTTCTTCCATCTCAGAAATAACGAAAAACATCTCTTATGGACATGCCAACGTATAAAACGAATGCCGGTGTATAAAACCGGTCATAGAAATCAAAAGTTAAAAAATATTTTGAGATATTAATAATAATAATAATAATAATAATAAGTATCAAAATACAAGGACCTTGAAATCGAAATCTCAAAACTGTGGCATATGGGAACATCAACAATCCCTGTTGTAGTTGGAGCCCTCGGATTGGTTGGAAAAGATTCCAGTAGACTAATTGTAGGGATTCCTGGAAGTCCATGCTTTAAAGAAATAAAAAGGTTGTTCCCACGAGTACAGCCCACACCTTACGAAGAGATTTATCTATGTAAAATATGTTTGTGTTTTTTTTTAATTGGTCATTGAAAAAAGTCATGATACCATTTCTAACCTTAGATCTCTGCTCGGTGCCCGGAACGAAATGTGTACACATCAGAAATCAAAGGTAATAAAATAATAATAATAATAATAATAATAATAATAATAAGAAGAAGAAGAAGAAGAAGAAGAAGAAGAAGAATTACTTAATTGAAAGAAAGAAAGTAGATATGACTGGGTGTGAAGGGTGATATACTGAACATTGTGCAAACAACAAGAATTCAATGACACAAACAAATGACCAATACGAAGACTATAACACCAATACGAAGACTATAACACCGGTCGACATTTTTTCGACCCAACTTTTGTGGGCAATGGGCACATGTTTCTGGGTTATTTTTTCACGCTGAATCTGGAAATCAAGTCTATTTTCCCATCGTATCACGTTTTCTCAGTACAGATAATTTCCAAATTTTCTTAAAATAGGCCAAAATAACCATTTAATATGCTAGAGCCAAGTAGAACCGACCTTAAACGTTTTCAGGTTAGAATAACGTATCATAAAAGTGAAAGAATAACTTATCATAAAAGTGAAAGAATAACTTATTATAAAAGTGAAAGTATCCCCATAAACTTAAAGAATGCATTTTCAGTTCAGAAAAATAAATTCAGAAAAATCTCACACAAAATTAATTTAAGGTAAACATGTGTCATCAATTTTTGAATCAAAACAAAGATATAAAGGAAGGAAAAATACATTCCTTTTTGTCCATCCAAATGAATAAATCTTCTCTTCTTGGAAACTCTACGGTGCTTTTGAAAAGGTTGATCTCTTTTGATGCTCCTGCAGAAATCAGCCATCATGTTAACATCCCATCTGCAAAGTGCCTGGTTGGCTATGCCTATCTGTTGTTTGATGGCTATTTTAAGCGCTGATGAAGAAAATTCTATACTTGCTAGTCTCAAATACATTCGTCTAACACCCTAACAACTTCCATTTATCGATGTTCCTATGCATGTTATACAGAGACTGCATGATAATACCAGACACCCATAAATTCAAGTGATATGATAGAATCCTATGACAGTTTCAGGCTTAAAGTGAACACTACTAATAAAAACTAAACTTGAATGACTTCTAAAGAGTTTCTTCTATGAAAAGTAGAGAAGAAACACAAATCACAAAATATTAACAAGCTATTCCGGTTAGATATCTCACATAAAATCAAGCATTTTCAGATGAGTTTTTTATGAACTGAAATAGCTTAGAATTCGTTTTGAAAGTTATTTGGATACTTTTTCTTGAATGATAAGTTATTTTAACATGAAACGAAATATTTCAACTATGTCAATCGTATATTTAATCCGTGGCATATCATTGTGAATTAGGCATTTTGGCCTATTTTAAGCAACAGAAAAATTATCTCTACTAAGAAAACGTGATGTGATGGGGGAAAAACGGACTTAATTTTCAGATTCAGCGCGAAAAAATAGCATCATGTGTCCATTGCCCTAAAACATTTGGGTCGAAAGAAATGTCAACCGGTGTAATCAGTCTTAGAAATTTTATTTTATTTATTTTTTTTTTTTTTAGTGGATGGAGTTATATCAAACATATTTAAGCAGATCATCGAGTCTCGGTATATATATATATATATATATATATATATATATATATATATATATATATATATTAATTGTAAATAAAAAGAAGGGAAAGTTATTTGAACGTTGATTTTCCTTTTCCAAAATATCCTAAACATTTACTTGAACAAAGAGCAAAAAGTAAATAAATATAATGAGTGTAACAGCAAAATTGTCCACAACAGAAAACATTTTCCTTTTGTTAGATTAAGTTCTGACTCATTGTATCTTAGAAATGATTAAAGATATTTTACTGCAATTCTCCGATGTCTTTATAACACTATTGGACTCTACTTTGAGCAATAAGAATGTAAAATTACTCTCCAAGAACAGAAGAATCGGGTTGAAATCGATCATAAACGAGAATGACATGTTTATCATTAATTAATACTAGCTAAGGATCGGAAGATCATGAAGGGATTTATAATATATTATATATATATATATATATATATATATATATATATATATATATATTCAGGATCATTTTTCAACTTATTCAAGATGAACTCGCCCTCTAACATTCTAACTTTCTCTTATAGAGTAAGATGTTACCTCACACGTTCCACATACGATTTCATTTTCAAGTCTTTTTTCACTGTTCTCTGTACTGTCATAGCTGAAACTCCTCTCTCACGTGACAAACGAGTTAAGGATTGAGTTAGATCTTTCCTAATTGATATCGTTAGTTTTAAGTAGAAATGATAATCCATTTTTCTGTTGTGACCTCCTGATCCAGCTTTACACTTCTTTTTTAAAATTATCCGCTGGTCTCTTGATGAATGAACTTTAAAGATGGGAAGCCAGGGTATAAATTTTGGTACCATTGCTGAAGGTCTGAATGATCATTTTCCTCTGGCCATTGCTTATTTGGAACTGTCACAAAATAATTTTAACCTGTTCCCTTCTTAGCTTAAAAAAATCAAAGGATTTTTCAGTGATTCTTACCACAAATGATGTCAAGATGGATAAGCATCTTATCCGAAAAACCTATGGAAAAGAAATTCAATTACTTTAGTAGTTGTTTTTAGATATTAAACATTTCGTAGGATGGATAATTATGCTGTTACACGATTTGGACAATTATGCTGTTACACGATTTGGACAATTTTGCTGTTACACGATTTGAACAATTTTGCTGTTACACCAGATAAATAAATAAAAAAACAAATCTAAAAATAACTGGGAAACAAGAGAGTGATAGTTATCTCCATTGTATTTGGAGCACTTAAAGGCCGGCCCCTAAAATCATACCCGATAAATCTGTAAGAACTGAAAATCCGGTAGATTGATCAAAAACTGTTATGGGGTTCACCCTTTTCGGATATACTGGACTCGTCCTGCTGCCATATAATAGCCACAGTCAGGCAGAGAAGGAAGTCGTACCGGAGTCGTCTGTGAGTGTCGGATGGAGTGAAGTAACCTCTTGTAGAAGTCAGTTACAAGCACGTAGACTCTAAGGAAGTCCTACTTCGAGACTGTATATATATCTATCTGTATTTGCTACTAACCGTGTTCCTGGATTTTACTAACAGCGTTACCTTTTGTATTTTTTGTAAATACATTTAATTTCTTAGCTTAAATACTTGCGTTTGTCATTTATTGGATACCTATTTTCCACGCGGAATCCACAACAAAAACATTCAAGACGCCACCGTACCTAAGAAAAGGATTTCAGGTGATATGCTTACAATCAATATCGAGATATATATATAAAAAAAAAAAGAAAATTAAATGAATTTTAAAGGATACTGGGTAAGCTGCTGGAGATTTAAGGTGACGTCAGTCAATCTCAAGCAATAACCAAGAAAAATTCGAAAATTCAAATTCAAAAGCAGGAATAAAGCTTATTGAGGAAGGAACTAGAAATTTCTGATTTCTTGTCACTCAGTGTCGTACAGATCTGGCATTGAAATAATACCACCAATATATTTCGATGGAACTGCAAAAGATACGGGGAACATTATGACACCATTTGATAGAACAAGTTTTTCCAGTTAAAAAAAAATACTGTTTTTTATGTAGTCATCCTAATCAAAATTTTATATCCACCAGCGACTAGAAAGAGTCTGCCCGTCATGCTCGGAGATATATATATATATATATATATATATATATATATATATATATATATATATATATATATATATATACTATTTACATTATTCGGACTATTGTCCTCATCTTTGTCGCCATATTTATCACAACGTTTCGGCTGTTTTACGCTCCGGCCTTCTTCAGGTGGTTGGGATGTCGAACTAAACCCTTTATTTCGCTCACTGGGGTAGACTGTTCTAGTTCCACGTGCCATGTTTAATGGATGTCAGTTATCAGTTATCTCCTGTTAATTCCCCTTTCCAAGTTCTCCACTGCTTTAAGCGGGTATTGAACTCATACTCTGTACAGTGGATAAAGGCGTTGGTTAGATCCAGTGACAGGTCCCAAAAGAGTGGACAATTCTATTAAAAAACAATACTCCTACCTGGAAAGGCGGCTTGTTTGTAATTGTTTGTGCCCGAATGTAGGCGGCTTGTTTGTAATTTCTTTGTTCACATGTAAAAAATCTACAATAAATAATTACTGCTCTACTCTTGGTATTAAGCACACTTTTGAAGTAATGCCGCGAACGTTTGAATTTATATTATTTTCGTTCTCATTACATTTGTGTGTGTATATATATATATATATATATATATATATATATATATATATATATATATATATATATAATAAAGGAATCTAAATGAAATAGAAATAATAGAAACGAAAGAATATTAATCTACATCCCAGTGTGTCTGAAGATTTTAACTTTTTAATATTTTTTATTGTCCAATATATATATATATATATATATATATATATATCACTATCGACACTATATAAAAAAGCATGCCTGCCAACCAAATGGTGCTCATATCCGCTGATTGGTCTCCATAAAAGCACAAGAAATGTCACATTCACGATAAACCTCTAGTATGTACGAGCATTTTATCATACTGTAGCTCTTTATATATGTAACAAAGCAAAAATAAAACGGGTTATTGTGAGAAGGTTCAACGTCTACAGCCATACTGCCAACAGCCACATCTGAAGTGGTGGTCTAATATGCTAAAATAGGATGCTTCATTTCAGATCGAAAGACGATATCATAAAATAATATAAATAAAGATGCTGAGGTAGGTTCTGGAGATTGGATGAGACTTGTTGTCACATAATCTATAGAAATTACTTACAGGCTTCTGTCTTTAGCATAGAAATTCCTAAAACATAATAATAAGCATATATCAAATGAAATTCCGCTGTGTTTACGCAAATAAGAATCTCGAAGACAAGGACGAACACAGATCGAGCAGATGGAGATGGAATTGCTCAATTTAATAACAGCTTATTATTAATTATTGGGACGTAAATGTTTACAATTACAGCAATAATTATAAACCTAATCACTAGAACAACACACTCGTAAAGCTGTGATCAATAATAGAAACATCCATATTGAAAACGCCTGTATATGGAAGAAGAAGAAGGATAAGGAGGAGGAGTAGGAGGAGGAGGAGAAAGAAGAGAATAGGCGGAAATCGCTAAATATAACAAGAAAAAGTGATATAACAAAGTAGGAAGATTTTATTATTAAAAAATAATGTAGATAGAAAAGTTAAAGAGAAAAAGAGAAGTTAAAAATAGCAATATTGACAATAGTACATGCACACATACATACACTCACACACACAAACACAAACACACACATATATACATATACATGAAGAAATATAGTTTTAAGGTGTGCTATATTTATGGGATAAAGTGCTCAATATCAGAGATAGAGCGTATGTATTTATAGGATAAAGTGCTCAATATACATTTTCACAGAAAACCTTTTTTTTGTCATTGTTTTTTTTTTTACTGTTTTTCGGAGGACGAATATTTTCTGTGAAAATTTCTCGGACATTCAGGCCAATAAATGCTGTTTAATACTGTTTATTATAAACAGAGCATTTACTTAAATATTTGTATCTATAAAAAATGTATAAACATAAAAATGTCTTAATATATATATATATATATATATATATATATATATATGTATATATATGTATGTATGTAGGTATGTAGGTATGTAAGTATTGCTAGCATGAAGTCACAAGTCATCGTGGCCGAGGGCTTGAGCGTGCTGACCTTGTTCAAATTATTGATCACGCTAGATAACACGCTCTCTCCCAGAAACTGTAACTAAGGTCTGCTCAGCATAGTTGCAATATAAACTACAGGTGGTCTGTTGAGCAAAACACAAACGCGTCTGAGCAAGCGTTTGCAATAGGAATTGCCTAGCCGCTCTAGAAGACGGGTGTCCTCGAATACGAATGGTCAGCCATATACATACATACATACACACACACACACGAATATATATATATATATATATATATATATATATATATATATATATATATATATATATAAAGAGACATATATTCTACGTATATTAATGTATGCTTTAATCTGTTTATTAATTTTGATATGTGTCGTATAGGAAGAAAATGAGAAAGTACCGACATCGAGGTGACACTCTCTACTTATGAATATATGTTTTTTTTTAGCGAGGTGTATAAATAGCGGTGTCAGGCAATATGAGGTAACGGTATATAGATTTTGTATATCAACATCAGTATTGGGAAAATGTCTATAGAATGCCTTGGTCGTAAGGTCAGCTACAGTAAATTTGCGCCCAGGTACTCCTTTGTCGTGCACATGTATAGTCCTACCAATATAACAATATTTAGTCCGATGAAATCCTGAAGGAAAAAAGCGTCACAAGTAAACTTTTTACACTTTGTTATCCAGTTTCCCCATATATATATATATATATATATATATATATATATATATATATATATGCAGTATAAAAGATCAGAACGATGTTAAGAAAAAGTCTTAATGTAAAATAAGATTTTATTTTAAAGCTTCATAGAACATTTTATCAAGGAAAAATAAGGATATAAAGGTAAATTATATAATTCAAAAATATAAAGATCAATAAATTTATTTTGATAAAAGTTATAAGAATAATTATACAACATTAAAAAATATCAAAAACACCAGAACGATTAAAAATCAAAAACACCAGAACGATTAAAAAAATCATACCATTATGATTGATACATCATATCTAAATGAAAATAGCGTTCATAATTCATTAGTACTTGATGTGTAGACCATTACTTGCAATAACAGCTTGACATCTTTTGCTACATGAGTGAATTAATGTCTTGCATTCATTAGCGGATATTTTCTCCCATTCTCCTTTCAAATTAGTCTATAGTTCTTCGACGTTTGTTGGATTCTTTACTTAAGCTCTTTCATTTAGTAACTGCCAAACATTCTCAATAGGATTCATGTCTGGGCTTTGAGCAGGCCACTCCATAACAGTAAAATCCTCCTCAGAAAGAAATGTCTTAACTGACTTAGCTATGTGACACGGCTCGTTATCTTGCATAAATACAGCTGTTTGATTAATTGCAGTTCTCAAATTAGGTACAACATGTTTCTTCAATATCTCTTTGCATACAGTTGCGTTAATTTTACCGTGTAGCCTAACAAGAGGTCTCGTACCAGCAAATGAAATCATGCCAAACACCATCACACTTCCTCCTCCAAATTTAACCCTGCTTTTAGTGCCCTGAGGCGAATATCGTTCCTTAAGACTGCGTCGAACGAACCTTCTCCTTTCACAACCGAACATGTTAAACTTTGACTCATCACTGAAATGAACAAAACCCCACTGTTCTTCTGTCCATATGACGTGTTCAGTGGCAAATTTCAATCGGCTCATTTGATTCTTTTTAGAAATCTAAGACTTCGTAGAGGCTACTCGGCTGTTCAAATGTATTTCATTAAGTATTCGGGAAATAGTGTGCCTTGATATTTTAATGCCAAGGTTAGCATTAGCTCTTTTGGAGATAGCGGTTGCTGTCGCAAATCGATCCTTTTTTGATTCATTACCAATCCATCTGTCTTCCCTTGCAGTAGTTTTCCTAGGCCTGCCAGGTAGTTTCTTGTCTTTACATGACCCAGTTTCCTCTAGTTTTCTTAAAATACTATGAATAAGACTTAGATTTCCCCACAATCTTTGAAATATCCCTAATTGAGTAAGAGCCAGTAAAGAGTCGGTGTAATTTAGTAAAATAACCTATTTTATATTTTTACCCTAAAAAATTTTCAATAATGCAAAATAATTATGAAATTTTATGGATTTATTTTTTCTGATGTTTTTGATCATCTATTTTTTTTTCAAATATTGTATATTTATTCTTATGCCTTTATCAAAATAAGTTTATTGATCTTTATATTTTGGAATTAGATAATTTACATCTATATCCTTATTTTTCCTTGGAAAAATGCTCTATGAAGCTTTAAAATAAAAAAGTTATTTCACATTTAGACTTTTTCTTAACATGGTTCTGATCTTTATGCTCGCTACTGTATATATATATATATATATATATATATATATATATATATATATATATATGTGTGTGTGTGTGTGTGTGTGTGTGTGTGTGTGTGTGTGTGTGTGTGTGTGTGAGAGAGAGAGAGAGAGAGAGAGAGAGAGAGAGAGCTGTCAATTCAAAAAGCGAGTATGACCATCACTGACATGTCCAGTGCATCAATTAATCTCCGCCTCCAAACCAAAAAAAAATAATAATAAAACTGCATACATTTCTGTGTGAACGACAGTGGCTCATTAAACCAGCCATCGGTCTGCATTTCTTGTTACATATATGGCATATAAAAATCATCTTCGGGTGGTGGAAGTTGACTTTGAACATCATCACATCCAATGTGTCTTTTTATATACTTTATCAGGCCCGACTTGGACGTGCTCACTATAGTACAGGTTGAGCATTCAAAACATGCCATTACGAAATTGTCATATGCAATAGACTGTTGGAGTTGGGTGAATGAGCAGACCTGCCCTGGACATGATATATCCGATTGCATAGGGCACATAGCCAAGTTGGTACCTCATATCTCTTCAGGCATATATTCCGAATTCGTCTCTTCAGTTCTGCATATATTTGATGCCTCATGGAAGATCTTGAGCAATACTAGCTCTCCAAGAAACCTGGTCTTCAGCTAGAGTCTCCCAGTTATCCAGACCAATATTGCACTTGTATAGTGACTCTTTAAGGCAATCTTTGTAACAAAGTTTTGGCTTGTGCTGCGGTCTTTTTCCCATTTCCAATTCTCCATGCATTAATTGTTTTGGCATTCTGACATCTGCCATACGAATAACATGGCCTGGCAATCGCAATTTGTATTTGTATATAATTGCTTCCACAGAGAATGAATTGGCCCTTTGTAGAACAACAGTATCAGAGGTGTGACACACACACACACACACACACACACACACATATATATATATATATATATATATATATGAAAAGTGTATATAAATATAAATAAATATATATATGTATAATTATTTATATATTATATGATCGGTACTTATTAGAAAGCGCTCAATATCAGAGATAGAGCTAACATATTTGGTTGGATAGATGTGAGTTTGTGACCCTGGTTTTCACGCTTTAATGTTGAAATTTAAAGACTGGAAGTGTGGCCACACTTCCAATCTTTAAATTTCAACATTTCAACATACAAATGCGTATGTATAGACACAACACCACCCGTATACATACATATGTCATATCCGAAACTGCCCACATATGTATATGTGTCTGCATACAACGATGTTTGCGTTAGTACGATGACATAAGCAACGAAGTTTCCCCCACCACTTCCACAATAACACCAATACACGCAATCTATATAAATCCAATTTTTTTAAATAATTAATCAGTTTGTCTGACGATCGCTAAAGCGTGAAACCCAGGGTCACAAACTCACATCTATCCAACCAATATATATATATATATATATATATATATATATATATATATATATAAAAGTCTGTTTGGTTAAATAATCTGGACATATTATGTCTATTCATTTTAAATTATTCCTCTGAAATTCTTGGATCAACTTCTTAATGCCGTTATTAAAACCAATGAGGAAGGCGCCGTAGCTTTTTTATTTCTTTTATTTTCCAATTACTTTCAATCTGATCCACGATCATCTTCCATGTTGAATTGCCAAGACAAAAGATTAATGTAATTGATTGTTGGGAATTTTTTGTAAATGCGCACGAAACGCGCTCTGTTAAAAACTTGCATGAACGCGCTCCCTTATAAACGATATAAAATTTAACCACTAAAGCTATTATTTTATCTAAGGGAGGTAACATTAATTTGGGAAAATGAGAGAAATGAAAAAAAAATGCTCCCTCTTCTTTAATAAATTTAATAACAATACTAAGAAGTTGATCTGAGGATTTGAAAGGATTAAAATAAAACTAAATATATATATATATAATATACCCAGATTGTTCAACTAAACAAGCTTGAATGAAGATATGCTGCCTAATTATGCATACACACACACACACACACACACACACACACACACATATATATATATGTGTGTGTGTGTGTGTGTGTGTGTGTGTCTGTGTGTGTGTGTGTGTTTTAACATCCCGACTAAGTTTTAAATTTTACACAATTGTAAGATATTCATGAAAGTATATTTGCTCCGAAATATATCCAATAATGCATTTCGCCGTTTAAGTCTTCCTCAGATCCCAAAACGAAAAATGAGATGCATGTATGTGTATTTGTGTATTTTTTTCGAATACTACATTCGTTAATTTTGAAAATTTCAATAATATCTATGAGTCTACAATCATTTAAGGTATTTACATTACGTGAGATTATTATACAAATTTCTTTCATTAACGAAAATAAATCTAATAAACACACACACGAGAACAATTTCAGATTAGATTATCTCACTTAATAACGTCTACATGAACGAACAAATTTACCGTGACGTCAAAAATTAACCTTTTATTATGTAAGGTATTTTAAATTAGATATGATATACGTATAATTGAATTACCTTACAACTGATGTGTAAACTTATTTTTGGATATATTTTTTGTGACTGTCGAGAGATAAGAATATGAACATTTTATTCATTTCATTTCCAATATATATATATATATATATATATATATATATTATTTATTATGGAGAGCAGATTTAAATCGTTGAATATTTTTATAAATTATATATATATATATATATATATATATATATATATATATATATATATATATATATATATATATATATATATGTGTGTGTGGAGGCGTGTGCGTATTTCTAAAAAAATTAATGGATTTTATTTTTATAATTTGACATTTTATTACTTGAAACGATATGAATATATATCGAGGTCTGAGGCACCTCGAGGCGGTGTAATGGTTAGCAAACTTGTCTCGTAAGAACAATTACGACTGAGTAGTGAGTTCGATCCTCACTGGGTGCCCCCTACTTTCGGCTTTGTCCCACTTTTAAGCTAGGCTTGGAAAATCACTATATATATATATATATATATATATATATACATATCCAGAGCTTTGTCTGGAAACTAACGGGACTTATTCGTTCTTCGATGCGAGAGGAATCGTCCACAGTGAGTTCTTGCCTTAGGGACAGATGACAAGTTAACAAAGAGATACGGTGATTCAGTGTGTGCTCTGCGCGATAGGAGACGGGAGTTGTGACAGGACAAATCGTGGTTGCTTCACCAAGATAATGTATCTACTCATAACGCCCTGAGCATCTGGCAATTGATAGACGAGTACATCATCGCTCGGTGTACTGGAGTAAACTCCCTTTACAACTGATCTTTCACCGTGTGACTTTTCTTTTCACCAAGCTGACAGGAATCCTCAATTGGACCCGTTTTGAAGCTGTGGGTGCGGTAACAACGAAACTGAGAAGCCTCCAAGAATAATTCTTTCAGCAGTCCATAGAAGCGTGACAGGGAATGATGGAAAAGTGCATTAGAGTCGGAGAATTATTTTGAAGGGAAAACCATGTACTTTGTTGTTTGGAACTAAAATAAATTGTCTGTGACACCTGTACCGTTACTTTTCAGACAGACATTCATATCCATATATATATATATATATATATATATATATATGATAAAAATATAGTTTTAATTTATACTATATTTAAGGTTTAAATATCAGGGATAAAGCGTTTGTAAATATAAGTGACCGTTGAGTCAAAACCTAGCGGCGACTGTCTGTTCCATGATTAAAGGCAATCGTCAAGACGAATGTGCTTAAGCATGAAACAGAGCGTCGAGGCTGGGTGTTGACCTCAATGCCCAATTTTATATATTCGATGGTTAGGAATAAACCCTCCTGCTAGTATTCACAACAACACAAAAATACATCTCAAAGAGTCAACCCATGAAGAGAAACTAACAACACAAAAAACAAAACAAGCTTGAAAATGACTAAGGAAATGGACGAATGCGCTCGGGACAACGAACGGTATGGACAGTTTTTGTACTCGCTCACTCCAACCAAACGAAAAATGTATGAACGCAGGAAAAAAAAAAAAAAAATAATTACATTTTCCTTGTCCGTCATATTTGACGAAAACGTTTAAAAGATTGGTTTCTGCCCAAATATACATTAATCGTAAAAATTGTCCAAATCCTGTAACAGCAAAATTGTCCAATTGTTAGATTAAGCTTTGAAAGCTTTGTGTCTTAGAAATGATTAAAGAAATCTTACTGGAATTCTCCGAGGTTTTTATAACACTATTGGACACTACTTTGAACAATAAGAACGTATTTAGCTGTAAACCCTTGTTTCTTGCCATTATCGCCTTGCTTGGCGTGAAAGGATTAAAAAAAAAAAAATTAATACCTTGATGCGATTTGCAGTTTTTTGGTTTGAAGGTCGCACTGAAGCATGAAACCGATAACCATGATGCAGTGTTGATTCTTACGTCTCAATGTGGAAGAATTTCCAATAAAAATCTAAAGGTGAGTGACCAGGAAAATATTCGACTCGTGAGATAACTTCCAATATAGTATATGTGATTGTGTGTTTTGTTCGGCAGCAAAATCAGCAGTCATCGTCTTTGCCCAGAAAAATTACATTTTATGTTCCAGTGAGTTTGTCGTATTTTCGTGTGGAATTTATTTTGAACCTCACCAAACACAACGAAGTTTTTTTTGTGTTTTTTTTTCGGGGCGTAAATTTCATTTAAGCTGTAATGTTGAAACTATTCACGAAAATTCTCCTTTATTTCCCGTTTTAATCGGAAATTGGTTATCATATCCGGTCAGCGTTTTCAAGAATTTTGAGATATGGAGAAATAACTCATTGATATTGAATAAAAAAAAAAAAAAAAAACGGACTTGTCCTTTTACGACGGGATGCGGAATTTGTCTGAAATGTGATGTGTGATAATTTGAATTTTCATTTTATAGCTTATCAACACCGGGTGGTGTTTTAAAATGAAAATATATTTTTTTAATTCATTTTTTTTTTTGCGAATAAATATTACATGAATATTATTTTGGAGATAACAATGATTTTTCCTGATACAAGCACTACTATTTAACCTATAGATGAGGGGAAGAATAGACAGATTTATATCTTACCCAAGGGTTTTAGTGCGTAATTGAATGTAACGAAATTAATTACAATTCGATCCTTACTCTCCGAGAAATACTCTTATTATTGTCTAAAAGTCGCAGGAACTATTTATGTCCCCCTATGCCTTGACTTAAAGGAATTCGCCAACTGTTTACTAAAATTTTACAAGTACGCAGAACTGGTTCTTAAATACACCTCATTTATTTTCATTATCTTTTAACTAAATATTCCCTCAAAGTAGAGAGTTACTGAATGTGATTGTTTTATAAGTAAGGGGTGGCGGTAAGTTCAGATTACGAGGATATAAAGAATAGATAAAGATTCGCACTTGAATTGAAGATGCTTTTATATGCATCTACGAAAATTTAGGGATGTGAAAACCAAAACAAACAGAACTGTTTCCTAGTTCCATAGAGAGAATTTGGGGATTTCAAAGAATAGGAAAAGAAAAGAAAGAGAAAATAACAGAAACCATATCACTTGAGAACTTTCAACAGCAGCAACAACTAAAGTGGATAGCAATGCTGGAAAGAGTTATAACAGTTACTGGACTTGAGAAATCTATTTTCCTGAAGAATCGCTTTAACAGAAAGATTTTTATAAATTTCAAACGCCAGTAGCATTGGCTGTTCGGTCAAAGAATATCGAATGTTTCCTTATAAGGAAACGGTAAATATTACCATTATAATTACTATTGACGAGAAAAAAAATAAGACGATTAAGAAAGTTTAAACGACGAAAAATATCGGACGTAACAATTTTATGAATGAAAAAAGCGTTATAATATATAAAGTGTTCTATTCGACATTCCATGAAGGTCAGCAGACGGGTGCAACCGGCATTTGAGAGAATGGAACGCTAGCAGAAAAGCGAATAAAAAGAACGTGTGTATACTAATCTGAAAGAATCAATGTCCAACAACAACAACAACACTCAGCCTCAGCGAGACAAGTTAAACGGTACTGATCACGGGCCTTAACGAAAAGGCAATTTCAGTTTTCAGAATCGTTCAGAAGCAGCTATTTTTAGACGAGTATTAGCGTCAGTGTATTGGCGAATAATCTGGCACACACATTACGCGATCAAAGATAGGCGAACGCTGGGCTGACGAGAGAATGGCGTCTGCAATCTCCACTCGAATCAAGCAGATTTCATTCATCTATTTTTTCCCCTCTTTTCGTTCGCTCGCTTAATGAATCTTTCAATATTTCATTCATTCATTGAGCCATCGATCCACTGTCTTTTCAAGAATATTCCCGACATTTGAAGTGGAGACTTTTTTTAGTATAATCTGCTAGCGTGTTAGTCCCAAAGGTTAATGTAAAACTGTTTATTATAAGCGGAACTGTGTAATAAATTACATTCGGTAAAGATAATTAGGAATAATTACTTCTTATAAAGGTCTGTTTTGACTCATTTTTTTCCACCATTTCTCCGTACCATTATTCTTATATAATATATATATATATATATATATATATATATACTAGAATTTTTTAAAATTATTTTTATTGTTCGGACTGTGGTCGTCATCTTTATTGTCAATCATTCACTGACATCTTCAAGGACAGATGGCCCAGTTGGTAAAAGCGTAATCCAGTGACCTGACCCAAAGAATTCAATATCTGGCCACAGCAGAGGTGGAGAAAGACGTGGAAAATTGAGTTACTAAAAGAGAATTAATTCAAACTGAGACATCCAGAAAGCTATGGCACGTGGAACTACGACAATCTACCCCAGTGGACTAAAGGGTTCGGTTCGAAATTCCAACTTATATCACCTGAAGGAGGCCGGTGTGTACAACGGCCGAAACTAGGTGCGATGGCTATAAACGTTGTTTAATTTGTTGGAGCTTCGATGAAGGCAACAGTTCGAACAATGTAAATAGAATATATATATATATATATATATATATATATATATATATATATATATATATATATATATATATATAATAGGATAAAGAACAAATAAGAAACGTTTGTCAATCTAACATGTTTCCCTTTTATGACAGCTTAATCGGAGAATGACATATGGGGAAAAAAAGAAATCCTACTATTTTTATTTTTGTGTTACTGATTTTCATTGGTTAATCAGGCTTTACGTGCCTATGCCTTGTTAAAGAATTTTAGTGTATGGAGTTCCGAATTCAAGGAAAGACTACGCATCCTTTCGAAGCTCCAGGAATTTAACCAAACTTGATTGAATCCATTCTTAAAGAATCTAACATATGTTTATCTAAAACAAACGGTGTTTACGCAAGAACTTTCCCAAATCGACATGTAGACAACTAACATGCAAAATTTCTAATAGTTTTACAGAT
>CAHIKZ030000585.1:195000-210000 GCA_903632075.3 Acanthosepion pharaonis
CATGTATAGACATGCTTTCCGAGACTAGCCGAAAACCTATTTTGTGACGATTTTATTTTATTTATTTATTTATTTATTTATTGTAAGCAATTCACCCCAAGCAAGGCAGGAGTGCCACTAGCACGCAAGGGGTTTACAGAGGATTGAAAACAAGAATAAAAAGAAGTGTTTGAGGAAAGGATACAGAGAAGGACGTGGAACAAGATATAGGTATCAGATGTCGATTGACATTACACTTGAATATTTGAAGATTATTATTATCGACGAAGCAAGCAAGGGGAAAGGTGTTTCACAGACGGGAAAAAGCCTTTTTGAATAGAAGAGGCGGTTATCTGTAATTTATTTTTTTCTTCCTGTCTGTCCAAAATCAGAATTCATCTTCGGTGTTTTAAATTCTTTTGCTGTGGCTTTTCGAAATTAATGTTTCGTTTTTCTATTATTTCACATTGTCGTCTCATGAAAGCCGAAGTAGAAATTCTATTATTATTTTGAAATCTCCTTTCTAAAACGTCTGATATCAAATTAATTTTTCGATGTTAACTTATTTTGTTGTATTTTATCTATTTTGAATGTCAAAATTCAAATTAATGTTTCGTTTTTTTTTCCTGTTATTATTATTTTGAAATGTCCTCTCTGGAACGTCCAATTTTAAATTAATATTTCATTTTTAACTTATTTTGTTGTATTCTATCGATTTTGAATATCACAATCTAAAGTTTCTTTTTTTTTTATTATTTCGAAATGTCCTCTTGATGGTCAAAGTTCAAATTATTATTTCATTTTCTAGTTTTTATTCTGTAACCTGTTTTGAATGTTACAATATCAATTTTCCTTTTCCTGTTATTTTCAAAGTTCAAATTAATATTTTGTTTCGATAATTTTGTTGTCCCTAACCTATTTTGAATATCCAAATGCAATTGATTGAGAAAGATTTGAATGTGAGGTGGAAAGGGCCTTCAGTATCTCTCTTCTTTTATTCACATAGCGTGAATGTGTATTAAACCCTCGCGTATCTCTACACTTTTTACCGATGGCGTTGAAATATCTGCTCCTTTTGAATTTCATTTGAACTTACACTGAGCGTGTTATGAGACCGAGTCGTCGGCCATATTAAGAAGCGATTTATTAGTATAAGTGTTGTAGTTTGTTCGGGTTCGTTTGCCTAGAAAAAAAAAAGTACAAATGACATAAAAGAACGCAACAGTTAAATCACTAGATTTTAGATCTCTTTCATAAAGCATTAAAACAAAAGAAGAAAACATTATTAGTCGACATATTAAAAGGTTATAGATTGATGTTTCGTCGGTAAATGGTTCTTCTTCTATGTGACATGACACTTCAGAACGTTAACAATCATGGTTCTCCACAACGTCCTATAGCTTCTAGTAATTTATTGTCATCTCCCCTAAACATTATTCCGCCTAGCTCACTAGGTTGCTAATGCGTTGCTTTCATCCGTCCATATTGCTTTCAAACTGTCTTGTGTGCATCAAATTTTCCAGGCACACTTTCCCTAAAAATGTCACCTGTTACTTTCTGGTTCTACAGAAGAATGCCAAGAACACCATCTACCAAACATATAAGCAATGGCGAAGTTTTGAGAAAATAGAATAAAAAATGTAGCTTATAATTAACAAGAGATAGTTAAAATTTTTGGAGTATATAATGAGGAAAGAGGCCTTGGAAAATTTGACACACACAGAACAGTATAAAGGGAAGAGAATCACGGGGAAACAACGCAAAACCTACCTAACGCTCTTGTGTAAATGGATAACAGAAGAGGTTTTACGGGAGATAGCGAAAAGACGAACTTTACTAAAAGCTACAAAGGACAGAAAATCGCGGAGAGCCATGATCGCCAACTTCCTACAGAATCATAGTACGTAGAAGAATATAGAATTTAGTGACGGTTATACACACATGTTGTTCCTAGTTCCTGTTGTAATGTCTATCGACACCAATTTATCGGTGTCTCCATCACTTTCGGTCGGACAAGCGATGTTTGCCTTGCTAATAATATAACGAGTTATAATAAACAGTAGAAGCATTAGAAATTCTAGCAGAGACAACGGACAATTTGTCAGACTTGATATGGCGTTGGCTGCTATTTAATAAATAAAAGCATTAATTACGTCTTCAGTGGCTTGATGCGTGCAGAGCTAAAAGTACAGCCATTTTCACAGTCTGATTAAACGATGTGAAGAAGGCACGTGAAGAGTAACGGTACTGAACATTGATGTACCGATTCCGATTTCTAGTACAGACTATTTAGGTTCACTTTAGACTAATAGCCTTGGAAAAACCAAGAATCCGGTCCTTACTGATCTCTCTCTCTCTCTCTCTCTCTCTTTT
This sequence comes from Acanthosepion pharaonis, assembly GCA_903632075.3. NCBI lineage: Eukaryota > Metazoa > Mollusca > Cephalopoda > Sepiida > Sepiidae > Acanthosepion > Acanthosepion pharaonis. Next base: position 197,353 of record CAHIKZ030000585.1, read on the forward strand.
TCTTTCTCTTTATCTATATATCTGCCTCTGAAATCATCAGATATTTAAAAAAAAACAACAAAAAAACACTTCGTCATTGGCATGCTACAAATGTTGACAAAAAAGTACCCGTGAGCATTTTGGGCTTAGCACTCTTTCATAATTACATATTCGTAGTTAGCAGCATCAAAGGGCTGATACCCTCATAGTTAACCTCGTCAGCGAATAAAATTATGTAGTAAAAATATATGTTAAGCTTTTATATATATATATATATATATATATATATATATATATATATCACTTTCCTGTTTATAATTGAGATCTGTGATATGCTTATCTTACTAGATCAGTTATAATTGAGTAGTGAGTTCGATCCTCATTGGGCGCCCAAAACTTGTGATCTTGTGCGACATCTAAGCTATGCTTAGTAAATCACCATACTAGGGAAAGATGTTAGATATAGTATGTTACTGACTCTCGGGAAGTAGTATGCGTCCAACTGCCTCCGGGCATACTATTTCTCATACTAAGCTCGGCAAGTAGTATGCCTTCAGGCAGTTGAATGCATACTACTTCCCTAGAGTCTTTGTTACTTCGTATGTAAATGATTCACTTCATCTCCCTTCTAGCTAAGAGGTTTTATCCTCTTATTTTCCCTGGTACTTCTGGGAGCTTTTGTGTACTCACTATCTTCCTCCCTCTCCCTAAGACATTGTCTAGATATGGGAGATTGTGAACGTTTCCTTTTTTCATCAGAGTGTTCCTCCAATGATTGTTCATCTTCAGAGTCTGTATTCCTCTTGATTTCACTCTCTTGTTTGTCTTGCTTTGACATGAAACTTTCACCTTTATTACTTACAAGCTCAATATACATTCTGTCGTTGCTATCGTGTTGCAATCTAACTTGGCCTGCATTCGCTAATATTCCATTTCCATTTTTCTATTATGATAGTGCTTTGTCCATCTTGCCTTTTGTAGATTTGATGCACTATTATTTTGTACCATAGTTTTTCGTTGATGGCATAGAATATGGTCAATGGGGCTCTAATTTGTCTACCCATGAGGACGGACGGGCTTTCTCGATATTGCAGCATGTCCATAAGAGTAACGGTACTGAACATTGATGTACCGGTTCCGATTTCTAGTACAGACTATTTAGGTTCACTTTAGACTACTAGCCTTAGAAAAACCAAGAATCCGGCACTTTTTGATCTCTCTCTCTCTCTCTATCTATCTATCTATCTATCTATCTCTTAACTATCTATAACTTAGTAACAATCTAGGAAGAAATTTTTCTCTTTCCTTTCCGTTGTACACGCATTTTCAACTCCTTTTCTATAGTTTGCACCACCCTCTCTGTTAATCCGTTTGGTTACGGATGGTACGGATGGAGGGTTATATGGTTTACATACAATGTTGTTCAACCATTGACATAGTTCACAGGGCGTTGTCAGATACTAGAGTTTCCGGTATCCCATTTGGTGAAAATATGATCCTTAAGACTTGTTTCACGGTCGAACTTCTTTCGTTAGAGATCTGTATTACTTCTGGCCATCCTGAATAGGATTCTACATGTATTAGTAATAATCCCAGTCCATTCAGATAGGAATGATCCATGTGTACTCTATCTCAAGATTAGGACTCTTTAGGCCAAGGGTCGGCAACCTACGGCCCGCGGACCGGATCCGGCCCGCGAAGGCATTTTGACCGCCCCGCGAGCCTGATTACCAATGACTCTATTTTTAACATGAGAGACGAGGCTTTCGAATTCGACAAAAGGCCTGCTGTTATCTTCCTCTGATCCACCTTCGCCCGGCCCGCGACCCGTCATTATAACACGATCCGGCTCACGGGGTCGAATGAGTTGCCGACCCCTGCTTTAGGCCATATATGTTTGTTTTTTTTCTATGTAAATTTTCTTCTTTCGATACACATTTTACAACTTTTTACATATTCTTCTACATCTGTAGAATAGCCTGGCCACCATACCTCTAGCCCTTATTTCTTTTGCATAGACGTTATTCCGCAGTGAACATCGTCATGTATACTTTTTTTTATAATTTTGCTCCTTTGCGTTACTGGTGGGACCCATACCTTTCCATTACAAAGTACACTTTTTTCTACAGTTAATTTGTGGTTAACCTCTTTAAAACGCCTTTCTGGCCATGAGCAATTAGATAAATAGAGTGTGAGAAAGTGGGAGAATTAGAAGAATATATAGATAGAACAGATTTAGAGAATTGTGAGAAAGCCACATACATAGATACGAACATAATTGGAGAGATAGATAGATAGATAGATAGATAGATAGATACGCTTTTAATCTTTATAGAATTAAATCTTACTTTCAGTATGCCTCTAAAGGCTGTCTCTAACGTTTATTGATTTTATTATCTCATATTTGGGTCTATCACAGTTATTTTCGTTTCTGTACAGACCAAAGCTGATGGTATTTTCAAATCTAAAAATTATATGTAACTCAAATATGTTATTAATCGCCTCATTATATATCAAAGTGTCAAAATTATTTTCCTTTTTTATAGATCTTCACTCCAAATCTTATTCCACGGATACATTTGATATGATTTTACTTCTTCTTCTTCTTCTTCTTCTTCTTCTTATTATTATTATTATTATTATTATTATTAACTTTCGCAATACTTTTCAGTTATAATGGAAGATACAAACTTTGAGATTCTGAAAATTCTGTAGAATTTATTGAAAAGATCCTTAAAGCGAGCGATACTGAAAAAAAAATGTCTGAACGTATTTTTTTACCCAAAAGAAATTCCAGCTTTTTAAGCGTGCATTTTCTTCTATAGCAGAAAAAAACGCAAGTCAACGAGCATTTGTCGACTTTTAAAATTTCATGTCCCATCACAATATAGAACAGTGATGGCGAAACTGCGGCTCACGAGTCACACGCGGCTCTTTGACTTTTAATAACGCGGCTCGTGAAAAATGTTGGCTGAGCTCCTTCTTTCATCATTGTCAATATAAAAGATAAATATGAAAAATTTAAAGCTTTATAATTATTTACTAGTTATAAACTGAAACCCCATTGGATTAAAACGTAAGTTTTATGTTCAAGTTATTAAAGAATTTAAATCCTAATTTTAATACTACATATTAGTCACGCATTGTTCTTCTTTTTCGAGAGATGAAATTCTGGGAGGATATATATATATATATATATATATATGTGTGTGTGTGTGTGTGTGTGTGTGTGTGTGTGTGTGTGTGTGTGTGTGTGTGTGTGTGATTGATTACTGAAACCAATATAGATTAACAGTTTACAAAATACATGAATAAATAATTTTTGTGATGTCAGCGAACACTCGCTGACACTTTTGTAATATCAACAAATACTCGTTGTCACTTTCGTAATGCACGTTGTAGAAGGGACTTTGAAATCGCAGATACAACTACAGTAACGCCGTTGAACAATGCTGGTGTCAGACGCCTTCGAATAACACTCGCACTAATAGTATTTGCTCGATAATACTCATTCGAATAGTAATCCGTGAAGTGATCCGAATAGAGGAATAGTATAGAGTAAAGAATAGCAGTCCGTATATTAATAGAGGGTAGAGTAGAAATAGAGATCTGAATGGTATAGAGGGTAGACTAGAATGGAGATAATGATCCGAATAGTTATCAGTATACACTAGAATGACGATCAGTCTAGACGTTTAATCTAGACTTATGCGTTTTTCCTATGGTCACGTAGTCTACTTAATTCAATAATGGGATCGCCTGTGTTTGATCACTGGCGATCTATGTTCAAACTCAAGTGTCGGCAACGACATTTTTTTCCTGTATAACAATTTTATTGCATACATGCATTTTTTTAATATTTATATCAACATTTTGTAACAAAATGTGTACGTAACAAAGACGGATGTATAAATTTTATTCATCACTCCTAGCTCTGAAACATGTGAACTTTATCGTAAGTGACTCTTACATTAAGCGTGAATACCATTGCTCGCCACAGATTAATTGATTTTATCATCTGTGCAAGTGGAATGACTTCTTGGGAAAGATACTGGTGTAGATTCCTGTCGCCTTTTCGAGAATTTAGAATTCATATTGTTCCTTCTCCTAGATTGGCCGCCATCCAAGTTTAGAGAGCTCAGATCTTCTAACAGTATGGTAGATTAGAACCAGACTGCTTTTGTGATGTCAACGAACACTCGTTGGGACTACAGTGATATCAACGAATACTCATTTTCACTTTCGTAATGCTCGTTGTAGTAGAGACTTTATAATAGCAGATACAACTATAGTAACGCCGTTGAACAATACTGGTATCAGACGCCATCGAATAACACCCTCGCTAATAGTACTTGCACGATAATACTCGCTTGAATAGTAATGCGTATAGTGATCAGACTAGACAAATAGTATAGTGAATAGAATAGACAAATAGTATAGACTAGAAATGGTGATCCGTATAGTAATAGAGGATAGACTAGAAATAGCGATCCGAATAGTAATTGAGTATAGAGGAGGAATAGTGATCAATCTAGACCTCACGCGACTTCCTACTTACCCGTTTACTCTATGGTCACGTGGTCTACTTAATTTCTTAATCGGATAGCCTGTGTTTGCTCACTGACCTTGTATGTTCAAACTCTCGTGTCGACAGCGACACTTTATTCCTATGTAACTACTGCCCAAACTGGGCTGCAGCTGCCCAGTCCTCATATGCCTGTCGCGATATTCATGATCTACGCGGCCCTGTGAGTGATGAATTATTTCCCACCCTACAAGCCCTTTCCCACAGACGCATCGTCTCTAGCTTCTCGCTATACTATCGCTATTTTCACGCAAAATGTTCAGACTTGCTACATCCCTTGGTTCCAGCAGTCATGATCTCTGCAACTGGGGCTCGTCATGCCGTGTCCACAGGGTTGAGTCATCCTCATTCCCTTTGTATTCCAGTAGTGAGAAGAAAGTTTCATTCGAACAGCTTCTTCCCAAAAACCACTGCTTTCCCGACAGGAAGTTTTCCCGATTGCTACAATCTTAACATCTTTCCTACATAACCTCATCAACTGCACTTCTTGCCTTCTCATACTTTCATACAACATCACACGATAACACTCTACCTTGAGTGATTCTTGGGTCTTGTAATAGTTGAATAATAGTTTACAGAAATTTGAAAAAAGACCGAGAATGATAGAAAGATCCCATATCTAGGGTATTCTTCTTTTATATGCCATGTTCTTTCAGGGTTTAGGCGATCATGGCTCTCCACATTTTCCTCTCTCTTGTAGCTCTTAATACGTTTTGTCATTTTGTTATATCTCCCAAACCCTGTTATACCATCCATTTGCTCAAGCTTACCATGTTATTACGAGCTGGTTTCCTCTGTCCCTCTTTCCATCAATCTGACCTGTGAGTATCAAATTTTCCAAGCCCCACTTCCTCATCACGTGACCCAGTAATTTCACCTGCATCTTCCTGATGTTAAGTATAAGTTTCCTTTTGTTTATATTTTCTGTAAAACCTCGTCGTTGCTCACATCTTAGGCCCATGGCATCCTCAGCATCTTTCTGTAGAACCACAGTTCTGTTGCTTCAAGTCTCTTCTTCATTATGGACGGAACATATGAGTAACGAAGTAGTTTTAAGGAAAATTGGAACATGTTATGGCAATTTACCCACGCAGACATGGACTCTGGACTCGTCCAGTTATAAATAGGAACAGGTACTGCCTTTTGGAGGGTGAAGTTTCCAGCAGTCAGCTCTGACAGTCGGGCCGAACATTCTTGCTGTAACGCTCACGTTTGATTATGTTTCTATTACTGTTTCTGTTAATATATTTGTTTAACTCAATTTCTATCTTTGTGTTTATTTCTGGCCCTAACAAGGCCACAGCATATATACATATACGCATATATATTGTTATGGACTCCGCATGCTATAAATAGGAGCAGGTACTGCCTTTTGGTGAGGGAAGTTTCCAGCAGTCAGCTCTGACAGTCGGACCGAAATTTTTGCTGTAACACTCTCGTTTGTATATGTTTGTATTTCTGTTTCTATTAATATATTTGTTTAACTCAATTCCTCTCTTGTGTCTTTATTTCTAGGACTTACAAGGCCACAACAGAACAAAAAGGACACTTGTAATTAGAATCAGGCAGAGACAATAAAGCCTTCAGTGGGCACATGATCAGGAAAGAGGGCTTGGAGCATTTGCCACGAGGAACAAAGTGTAACAACCAGTAACAGACTTAACGGCTTCTTGAGAATGGATGACAGTAAAAACAAGAAAATGGGATGGTAAGCAGTTAAAAATTACTTTGAATAACAAAAAATAGGATGTTGTGGAGAGCCATGATCACTCATAAAAATAAAATTAGTAAGTTAATAGGATATTCAGATAGAGCCAAGTTACATATATTTATACATACTCGTTATCTGTCTATATTTCTGAAATGAGGTAATGTAACTTTTTACACTATTACAGTGTGGTTCAAAAGTCTTGTCACCTCCTACCAAAAAGTAATGAGCACAACAGAACAAGTAATACAGTAATACATGTACTGGTTTCAGTTTATTCATTTTCATTGAAGCTGTCACACATCGAGAAGGTGTGTATGAAAACCATCATTTTCATAGATGAAAGATAATGCATGCCCATGTCCTGTGTGATATTTTATGAAGCTGTTCTTTGATATTTGTTGCAAAGGCTCTTCGAACGGCGTCCTTCATCTGTTGGGTATTCTAGTATCGTTCATGTGAAACTCTCTCCTTGATAATACCCCAAAGAGCATTGAAATAGAAAATATTAATTACGGATGACAAGACTTTCAGAGCACCCTGTACATCGTCCGGACTATTGTCTTTTACCTTTATTGGCATATTCAGAACGTTTCGGCCATTGCACTTCCTTCTTTGTTTGGATTTCGAACCGAACCCTTTATCCACGCGGCTACACTGTTCTAGTTCCACGTGCCATGCCATTTTTTTTTTTGATATCTCAGTATCAGTTAATTCCCCTTCAGTAACTCGACTCCCCAAGTTTTTGTTCCCTCTACTGTGGCCAGGTATTGAACTCATATCTCTTTGGGTCAAGTCGCTTTTTTATTACTTAGCCTTTATACACTCTGCCATATGTTCTTGAATAGTAGATAAAAGCTTTGGTTCAGTAATCCTCCACCCCCAATTCCCGCGGACTAAAAAGGGTTCGGTTCGAAATTCCAATGTATATCACCTGAAGAAGCTCGGCGCGTACAACAGCCAAAATGTCGTGAATATGGCAATAAAGATAAGGGCAACAGTCCGATCGATTTAAATAGTGTAAATATATATTCAATATTTGATGAGTAATTTCTTCATTGATGATGAGAAGACTGCAAGAGCCGTAGATGTGGTTTTACAGGAGAATGCTGGGAATGGCATGGATGGAGTGCGTAAGCAAAGTGGAAGTGTTGAAGGAAAACGGAAACGAAAAGGACACATACTTAGAACCAAAACGAGGCTGTTTAATTTTCTATGACTTATAATGAGGAAGGATGGCTTGGAAAAATTGACACTCACAAGGCATATTGATGGCACAAGAAATAGAGGGAAACCTAGTTAACGATTTTCTATAAATATGTAAGGACAAATATGGATGGTAAAGAGTTAAAGGTTGTGGAGAGTCATTTTCTCACACGTCTTAAATTGACACGGCGCATAAAAGTAGTAGTAGTAGTAGTAGTAGTCGTAGTAAGTATTATCTACAGTGGTCTCCCCACTGAGACGGGATTTGACACAAGGTTGTGTTTAACGTGAGTGGGGCCCAGCGCGTACACCCGGGCCAAAGACAAAAAATTGCCCGGCCCCAGAAACTATCGGTTGCACTAATATCGTTATGATTACAGATCCCCCGCTTTAGTTAAATGGAAGTGGGCCGCCTCGGGCATCCATTCCCCGGGAACGGAAACCTCATAGTATTTATTTTCCTCAGTTGCCTCTCTATCCGCGGAGAGAGCAAACAATGAGTCGTACTCTGTACGAAGTCAGAGAGACGTATCTGAAAGATAATATACCCTAACCGACATTGTAGTCGTAGTTAATGAGATATTTTAGATACGCCGTGTTATATATATTCGGATATGATCAATATTTGATTAGCAAATATGAGAATATATTTTGTTAAGACGTTTATTGACACTTACTTCAAATATTTAGCATAGTTTGTGTTGCTTATTTAATATATGCACGTAAATTAATCGATGGCGAAACATGCAAAAACACATAAGTAAAATAATAGGTGTTTATGATAGCACAAGTTCGTTAGAAACAAATAAAAGAAAGCTGAAATGCTATGTAATATCTAATATCATACACGAAGCAAATTTTCAACAATTGCTCAGTAATGAAGAAAAGACTTGAATCAATAAATGTGTAGCTCTATTGGCAAATGCTGAGAATACCATGGACTGAATATGTGAACAACGTGGAAGTTTTAAGAAAAATAGTAAAAATAAACACACTAATATTACAAACAGAACGAAACAGTTGCAATTTCTGGGACGAATATTGAGGAAAGAGGGCTTGGAGGTTTTAACACTCCAAAGGATATAGTGAATGATAGAGAAACATGAGTAAACGGTGAATAACCTAGCTAACGTGTAAATGGATGAGAGGCCGAGGACTGAAGGCGATATTTAAGGGACAATCATCATCATTTTGCGGCCTCAGCCGAGATTGAACTCCCCAATACTTTGATTGGTGTCGTTCATAATCTTGTTGAATAGCTAAATTCTTGATGCTTCGCTAGGGCTATCAAGGGTGTTTTTATCGTGACACCAACACTAAATGGATTGCCAGACTCCATTCACCCTCCTCTAAGGGCAGGTTTGAATTCAGAGATTTCCTTCTCCTAGACCAGTTGTCATCCAAGGCTATAGAACCCAGTCTATCCTGCTATTTACCCATAGCTGGAGGGAGAAGAAAGAGGATTCACACCTTTTCCAAGGGTGTTAGCACGTAAGTGAATGTAATGGATTCGACTGGAATTCGAACTCGGCTCTCCGATTCCTCTATCCAAGCCGCTATCCATTACTCCACCATGCCTCCCCTCAAGGGACAAACGTTGCTTAAAACTAAAAGAAAGTCAGGAATCTATGAACCTCTGTCATCGATCAAGTCCTGAAGAAATACAACTCGTGAAGAAAAGATGAAACATGCGGCCTGGAAGCAATCGAAAGAGAAAGTCATGAAAAGAATGGATTTGTCTAGATTGAGATAAAAATGATAAGTGAGAAACAGAAATGTATTTAATAAAAATGAAAGGAAGAATGCCATCTTGTTGAGTACCCCGGAAAAGTAAATAGAGTAAATTTAATAAAAAGAAGAGGGGAAAAAAAGAAGAAGATTACAGAAGAAAACAAAGAAAAAAGAAGAAATAGAAAATGAGGAAAAATCAGAATTATAAGATTAAAGAGAAGAAAAAGAAAAGAAGGAGGAAAAGATGAAGAAATAAAATAAATAAAGTGTAAAAAAAAAGACGGTAGGGCTGCAAAAAGAAGAATCGGAAGAATAACTAGAAGAAGAAAGAAAGAAAGAAAGAAAGAAAGAAAGAAAGAAAGTGTTATGGTCCGGTTCCTTGTACTACGGTGATTGTCCAACTTAGAACCAATAAAGAAGAACTCGAACACAGGTATGGAATAACACAGATATATTACAAACAGGAATATATACAGAGAAGTAGAAGTGTTAGTATGAAACAATCAGGTTTAGTAGAGAGAACAATGTAGTCTCGACCAGTATCACTATTCCAATGTCTTGCAGTAATTGTCTGAACGCGACTCTGTTTCGGACTGCCTCTGACTTGACTCTTGACTCGACTTGAACTACTGACTCGACTGAAACCACTGCCTCCTCGCCTACTCCTGGGGCGCAGTATTTATTAAGTATGGAATAGTCCATTATTATTATTATGGGTAAGATTCCATAACAGAAAAAAAGAAAGAAGAATTAGGGGATTAAGTATAAGAAAAGTAGTTAATGAAGAAGAAGAAGAAGAAGAAGAAGAAGAAGAAGTTAAAGAAGAACAAAAATAAAAACAAGCAAATGAGGGACGAAAGAAAGGGTAAAAGGAGAACAAAGAAAGAAGGCAAGAAGAAGAGGACTTTTTAAAAATAAGAAATAATTTTAAAAAAAAGCAGAATAAGAAAAAAGAAAGAAAGGAAGAAAGAAAGGATGATAGAAAGAGAAGAATTAAAAGATTAAGAAGAAGAAGAAGTAAAAAAAGAAATCGAAGAAGAAGAAGAAAAATAAGAAGAAAAAGAAGAAGAGCAACAATAAGCAAATGAGGAAAGAAGCAAAGTGTAAAAGAAGAATACGTAAAGAGGAAAAAGTAGAAGAAATATAAAAAAATGGAAATGGGAAGAAGAAGAAATGTCAGAAAAGAAGAAGAAAAAGAAATAAAATAAAGGATGTTAACAAAGCAATAAAGAAAAAAGAACAAGCAAAAAAGAGAAATATAAAGAAGCAGATGAAGAAAAAGAGGAAAGATGGCGAGAAAGATGTGAAGTCGAAATCAGAAGACAGGTTAAATTAAACGTAAATAGATAAATATCTCAGAATAAAACGAAGGAATACACGAAATAGAGACTAACTCTAAAATTCTAAACACTTTTTTAATAGTATCATTGGTTATTAGTGGAAAGTTAATTGAACACTCCCAAAATAAAAAGATATTTTCTAATGAAGCATATTAAGAAAAGAATTCGTTATGTATCTTAAAATGGCTATTTACTAAAACGTTTAAAATATTCAGAAAAATATTTTGTGTTATTGAATAATTTGTGTAAACATTCATTGTGCATCCATGTTCCAGTCAAACAGAACTGTATCAGAATTACAAGAAATGTCTTCGATTTTTTTTTATATATATTTCTTTTTTTCATTATGACTTTTGCTCATTCTTATGACACAGTTTAATTAACTTCCAGATATTCTCCGGAACTGCCACCGCCAAAGTGTGCTACTTTTGGTAAGGGCTGCATTTTCAATAGAGCGGTCGAAGGAAACGGAATTGGTTAAAAGTGGTTAACAAAAATAGGCATATAGAAAGTCGAAGAAAAAAGATAGATAGAGAGGGGGATTAGCAAAAGAGAAAGAAAGGGTTAATAAGAAATATGAAGAGAGGGAAGAAATTGAGAGAATGCAAGACTAAAAACAGATAAAGAAGAATATAATGAAAAAAAAAGGAGAGAAAAATAAAAGAGAAGGGCGAACAGGAGAAAATAGAGAAGATTAGAAGTAGAAAAAGAATGAATATAAAAAGAGGGAAGAGATAGCAAAAAGATAAAGAACAGGGAGTAATATAAAATGTTAAATGACTTGAGCTATTTGGAAGAGAAAGATAGAAGAAGAGTAGGAGTTGGATGGGAAAGAAAGGTAATAAAGGAAAATACAAAACTGTGAGGAAAACAGAGGTAAGGGAAGAAGACATTAAAGAAGAAGAAGAGAGGAGGAGGAGGAATAGGCGGGGATGAGGAGCAGTAATAGGAGAGGAAGAGAATTAGGGGGAAGAAAAGGAGATGGAAAATTTTTCATCACGAGCCCCAGAAATTTCATCTACCTCTTCCTTATGTTAAGCATAAGCTTCCTCCTTGTTTGCATCCTCTCCAAGACCCCATCGTCGCTCACATGCTCGGTCCATACTCAGCATCCTTCTGTAGAAACACATCTCCGCCGCCTCGAGTCTTTTCTTCATCGTTGAGGATACCGTCCAACATTCGCTGCCGTATAGGAGGATAGATATCACGTAGCAGCCCAGTACTCCTTTCCTTTGTCACCGTAGAAATCCTCCTGTTTCGCAGAACTCTGACCAGCGTCTGGAATGTATCCTTGGCCATCCCAATCCGTCTTCGAATCACAGCGTCGCACCTACCGTCCTCCGTCAGAACACTACCCAGATACTTAAACTTCCGCATATCCTCATGTAGCATGATACCTCCGTCGCCTCGAGTCTCTTCTTCATCTTTGAGGAGACCGTCCAACATTCGCTGCCGTAAAGAAGGACATATATCACGTAGCAGTACTCTTTTTCTTTGTTACCAACGAAATCCTACTGTCTCGTAATACTTTGCCTAGATTTTGGAATGCGTCCTTGGCCAAATCAGTACTTCTTCGCATCTCAGCGTTACACCCCCCCCAAACTCTGTCAGATATTTAGATTTCCACACTTGCTTGATTCTAGTGTCCCTGACCTGTAAATCACATTTCGGGCTCATCCTTTTACTGATGACCATGAACTCCGTCTTCTTGTAGTTTATGCTTAGTCCTTTCTTCTAGCTCTCCCTCACTACCTTCTGCCAGAGGTTTTGTAGTTTCTTTTCAGTGTCTGCTATCAGCACAGTGTCATCTGCGTATCTTATGCTGTTAAGATTGTGGCCGCCAATGATAAATCCCGGTAGAACCTCCAGCCCCCTCAGAATTGCCTCGCTGTATAGGTAGAATAAGTCCGGTGAGAAGACACATCCTTGCCTTACGCCTCTTTCTATTTTTGTATATTCGCTGAGCTCATTCTCGATGCGAATATATGCTGTTTGCTCCCAGTATAGGTTGTTGATTATTCTGATATCTTTCCCGAATATATCAATGTTGTTCAGCAGTTCCAGCAAGTCATCGTGTACTTTGTCGAATGTCTTGCGTA
>CAHIKZ030000585.1:215000-260000 GCA_903632075.3 Acanthosepion pharaonis
TCTTACAATCTAAAAAAAAAAAATCTGAATTTAAATGAATTGCAAAGGTTTAATATGTCGTAAAAACAAATAAAACATATAATAACCCGAATTCATTATTTTTGGAATATTCGGATGAAGTTGTTAAGCTAATGTTAAGCTTATTTTTCCATTAAATATTAGGATACTTCAATATATCCAAATAGGAAAACAATGGAATTTTCTCTTCTAATAACTCATTATTATTACTATAAATCGAATACCTAACAAGATGATCACCTTATTACTATCAAAAATTATTTCTTTTATATTCGTTTAAAAATCTTTTAATAATCTTTAACAATCTTTTAACAAACTTTAATGATCTTTTATTAATCTTTTAATAACCTTTAATAATCTTTAATAATCTTTTAATAATCTTTTCATAATATTTAATAATATTTAATTATCATTTAATAATATTTAATAATATTTGAATAATCATTTAAGAATCTTTAATAATCTTTTAATAATCTTTTAACAATCTTTAATGATCTTTTATTAATCTTTTCATGATCTTTAATAATTTTTAATAATCTGTTAATAATCTGTTACTAATATTTAAAAATCTTTTATAGATTCTTTTCTGTCTGTCATTACATAAGTGTAGAAAAACCTGCACCGTTTTCTAGTATGTTCATCGCCTTCCTTAAATGTGGTACAAGGCCGATTTTACGTGGAGACACCCATGTACATACGCATTCATATGGACCATGGTGAAAAATTGCTCAATCGACCGCTGTCGTCGATATTACGCCGAGCTTACCTTTCTTAGCGCAATGAGGAAGGCCATTCGGCAGGTTTGGAATCAACGATGCCGGACGCCTTCTCCCATCTAAAATGAGGAAAACATTTTCCTTTAGTTCCGGCCGAAAGCGTAATCCTGCGCCAGTGTAATTTGCATAACACTTTTTCAAATGCACTTTTAATAAATATTTCATCTGTGGGATTTATTTTCAGTTCAAATTTTAAATATCGTACTATACAAGTAATATTTTTTACCGAGAAAGTAAATATTTATTTTTTTAAATATTACAACTTTTATAGAGTTCTATAAATTTTACACCAGACGAGATTAATTACAATCTCAATTATAATTGCAGTTCTCGAAGTATCCATCGTTTTCGTTTGAAATTTTTCATTACTATATATAAGTCGAGAAAGGCAGAAAAATAGGTTTATTAATTCATCTAAATAAGTCAAAATAATCTATATTATTAGATTTTCTAAAAAGAATTATTTAAAGTATTGATATATAGCAAGTTTTCGGAAGTGCTATGATTATTATTATTATTATTATTTTAATAAATAATTCAGCTGGTTTTCTCATTGACAGTTCTATGTAGCTATGTGCAGAGTAGGAAATTTAAGTTAACTTCAGATAATGGCAAAAAACACTTTAGAAAATAAATGCCTTACTGAAAGTATTGTTTATAAAGAGATTTTAAAGGAGTGGACTTCTATTACCAAGTGTTTCTCAGTCCGTAGGAGGTGTATTCGACACATAATAATCTGCCCAAGACCATACTCTGAATATTCATTCTGCTCGGAAGAACGTTTATCGCCAAGTGGATTCGGACAAATGCCGACTGTGGCAAGGACAAAAACATGACCCTCACATCATTTTTCGCTTGTGGAACGCTTGTGGAAATAATACAGGCGCCGGCATGATAATGTAGTCCTTCATCTGCATCGGTGCTTCTGTGCGTGAAGTACGGACTTGAAGTCAACAGGAAATCTATCCGCCACAAGCCATAGAAGTTAACCGAAAACGACCACGTCAAGATCTTGTAGGATTTCACAGCAAACAGAGCGCATTTTTAAGGCCACCAAACTAGACGTCCCCACCGATGACAAAGAAACAAGAAGCTACCCCCCCCCACATTCTTCCTGATAACCGTAATATCAAGCTCAAAGAAATCGAAAATCTAATGAAATACATTTCCGTATTGAATTTACCAGAATGTAAGACATTCCCTATTGCCCCAGTCTTCGTTGGGACGTTGTGTTCTGTAAATTTAGTAGTATAGAAAATCGGAATAACGTCTAGTATCCCATCATTTCATAAGTCTGCGTTGCCTGACACCTCAAATATTCTACGAACGAAGATGGGTAATTTTAGGGTTTTTTTTTCACGATAAAAGTCATTCTGTCACTACGATAGGTGCTGTCTGTCTTGTGCAACTTGCTAATGTTAAAAGATATCCCGTCGTAAAAACGTGAATAATAATAATAATAATAAGTATCTTTGAAGATATTCAAAAAGCTGTCAAAATACAAGGACCTTGAAATAGAAATCTCGAAAATGCGGTATATGGGAACATCAACAATCCCTGTTGTAGTTGGAGCCCTAGGACTGGTTGGAAAAGGTTGTAGTAGACTAATTGAAGAGATTCCTGGAAGTCCATGCCTCAAGGAGATACAAAAAATTGTTCTGACAAGTACAGCCCACACTTTCCGAAAGGCTTTATCTATGTAATTTTTTATTTTATTTTATTTTTGTGAGTGGAAAGTGTTATGGTGCCATTTCTAACCTTAGGTCTCTAAGCGGGACCCGGAAAGAAATGTGTAAACGCCAGAAACAAAATGAAATAAAAATAATAATAATAATAATTGATTAGAGGTGTTAATATGCACATATTCTTGGTGAATCAAGATTCATCTCCTTCTGTATGCTGTGTCCCTTCAAGACGTAGGCGATTATGTCTCTCCACAATTTCTTGTCTTTGTAGTTCTTTATAAATTTTGTCTTTCTGTTATCTCTCGTAAGCCTTGATCCGACGTCCGCTTACTTAAGCTCTCTAGGTAAATTATTTGTTGATTCCCACTGTCTCTCTTGCCTTCCATGAGACCTGTGAGTATCAAATATTTCAAGCCCTCTTTCCTCTTTATGTAGCCTAGAAATTTGAACTTCCGGAGGTTAATTATAAATGTTATTTCTGTTTCTATTTTCTCTACAACTTTATCGTTGGTCACATGTTAGATTCATGGTATTCTCAGCAACGTTCTGTAGACCGCATTTCTGTTGCTTCAAGTCTCTTCTTCATTTTGAGGCGATTGTGCAACATTCATTCCATATAGGATAATATTACGTAACAGTTCACGTTACTTATGTTTTTTACTAACGAAATTTTCCTGTTTCTTAATACTTTGCTTAGCTTGTGGAGGGCATTTTTTTTCGCTATCCTAGTGCGCTTCGGATTTTAGTGTTTCACTTTCCGTGCTCTAATAAAACACTTCCCAGATATTTAGATTATTGTACTTGCTTGATTTTGGTATCTTCTAATTCTTGCAACTGTTGTTTAATTCTTTCTTCTCGCTTTCCTTCACTAACTTTTGTAGGAGTTCTTGTAGTTCCCTTTCCGTGTCTGCTATCATAGCTGTATCTTTTTCATAACTTATGTTGTTAAGATTGTTGCCGCCAATAATGAATTAAGATGGGCTACTATAAATATCCTTTTAACGCTCGGCTAACCCGCTCCAATCAGACGATCATCGATTCGTAGTGTTGTCATATATCTATATGTTAGACTCAAGGCGCCTTGGCTGACTCATCCGTCAAATTAAAATAAACCAAGAAAAACAAAACAAAAAGTATCTTTTTCTTCTTACCTTCCATCTTTATTTTCATAATTTCTCTACACGTTATCTTCTGAATTTCTTTCTTTATGTCGTTCAATCTCTCCAACTTGAGTTCCTTTCTTTTTTCCTTGTCATCTCATTTCACACTGCCATTGTTTTTTTCCCCATCTTCACCGACATTTTTCTTTTCACCTTGCGTTCTACCTCCATCTTTCTTTCTCCGTCCCTTCTCTCTCACTCATTCTCTCTCTCTCTTTTTTTTCTCTCTCTCTTTCTGGAGTTTTCTTCCTACTTCCTATCCGACACACTACAATAATTATCCAATTGTTATAGTTGCATATTGCTGGCACAAATAATTTAGCAAACGCACAAGATCGCGTAATTAGTTAAAATCAATAATTCGCCTGAGGGTATTCAGAGAGAAATCAACAATCTCAAAGAATGATTAATCGTAGAAAGATTGATAATTCTATGAATGGTTCGGGGATGCGAACACGTGACTTAAATCTTCAATATCCACGCGCCGTACTGCTAGATATTAATAATCTTTACATTTAGAATATGTAATTAGAGCTAAAACTTAATCTTAAATATAATCGGTAATGCTGAAGCTACGAAAAAGAAAATTGGTTATGTATTGTTTTTATCTGACATTGTTTTTCTATTTCCGTATCTTTCGCGGACTTTCCACTAGTTTGATAATTCTCTCCAGCGCCGTGGGGCGATATTGATACGAGTTAAACAGACAGAGTTTCGAATTTCCCGCCCAAATTTCCGGTATGAAGAGTTATCATCATTTACACTTTATTACATTTACCGGTGGAGAATTGGATAGCGACTCTGATTAAGGAAACGGAGAGCCGAGTTCGAATTCCATTCGAATCCATTACATTCACTGACGTGCTTAGGAATGCAGATCTTCTTCTTCTCCCTCCCAGATATGGGTAAATAGCAGGACAGACCCGATTTTGAAGGCGTGGATGGCAACTGGTCTACCGCAGGAAGAAATGGCAACCTACTACGGGAAAAAATCGACTTCGTCTGTCATGTATCGAAAGATACATGACCGCCTAAGAGAGTATCATGCATGGCACGTAATTGACAGACAGACAGACCTTAATTAAATCTACGGGGGAGGACTATTCACGCCCCTGTCCATGTCTAGGGATATCTGGTCTAGTTCTTATTTTTAGAAAGTAAGAATGTTTTTAGTAATGTATTTTTTTTTTATTGTAAGACTTTTTTCGTCTATCTTTTACCAAGATGTCTGGATGTAGATATCCATTTATCAACATAGAATTAATGGATCTTGTATTCCTTAATCGAGGATGTTACATCACTTTAAACCGTATTTTAGCGTATAACAATATTTGAGTAGACATTCCGTTTGTTTATTAAATAGTATTTTTATTTACCTTCGCCTACTGGCGTGAATATTAGATGAATCATATTATGCAAAACATTAAGAAAAATATGCATTCTACAGGAGGATCCGAACCTACACACACTTTGCAAGAGAAACCGACGTTAAATCCGACGTGCTCCAGACCGACTCAGCCACGGAGTGCGACGCTGATGAAGCAATGTAACTAAATAAATATATATAATGCAGATATATATATATATATATATATATGTTAAGAAATGGACAAGGTCCGACAATTTATTTATTAAAGACATTTTTATTTATGTTTAACGTTGTTATTTTTTATAGATACAAGTATTTAAGCAAATGCTCTGTTTAAGATAAACAGTATTAAATAACATTTACCGGCCTGAATGTAAAAATAAAACGTTTTCATAAAAAAAATTCGTTCATAAATAAATTGAATCTGCATCCTATCCGGAACTTAACATATGACGTCATTTGTTAACATTCGATACGCCAGAACCTTATGAATAAAACGAGATTCATGGAAGATTATAGTTTATAATCTTAAATGACATTGTCTATTCATAAGGCTCTGGCGTATCGAATGGTAAACAAATGACGTCATATGTTAGTTCCGTATAGGATGCAGGACGAATTTGTTTATGAACGAATATTTTTTATGAAAATTTTCGGACATTCAGGCCGGTAAATGTTATTTAATACTGTTTATCTTAAACAGAGCATTTGCTTAAATACTTGTATCTATAAAAAATAACAACGTTAAACATAAATAAAAATGTCTTTAATAAATATATATATATATATGAAGAAAAATTTGGAAAAAACATATATATATTAAGGACATTTTTATGTTTAACGTTCTTTTTATAGATACAAGTATTTAAGTAAATGCTCTGTTTATAATAAACAGTATTAAATAACATTTACCGGTCTGAAGGTCCGAGAAATTTTCATAGAAAATATTCGTCCTTTGACAGGATTCGAACCTGCATCCTATACGGAACCGTCATTTACGCTGACGTGCCTTAACCGACTCGGCCACAAAGGAGCGTTCAAAGGAAGAATATTTTCTATGAAAATTTCTCGGACATTCAGGTCGGTAAATGTTATTTAATACTGTTTATTATAAACAGAGCATTTATTTAAATACTTGTATCTATAAAAAGAACGTTAAACATAAAAATGTCTTTAATAAATAAATTGTCGGACTTTGTCCATTTCTTAATATATATATATATATATATATATATATATATATATATTGTTGTAGCATACCTACTGAAGATAAAGGGTATGTTCCCAGTTAGAGATTCGTCTCCAGTAGTGCTGGTCAAACTCTCTACCTCCGGACAGAGAGGATCTCCAGACGAGGGTAGAGTCTCGTCCTGGGAAACAGCTACCCGACATGGTGTACGAGGAATTTTTGGCAGTGCCTACCAGTTCGGATACCCCACATTAAATTCATCATCTGACAGCGTGGGGCGGTTGGTAGTCATCCTGCTGTGTTGGTCAAACTCAATGCCACCGTGAAGCGAGGATCCCCAGGCGAGGCTATGTCGAAGAGCAGATTCTCCTCTTGGTAAACAGCTACCCGACAACATTTTACATGAGTCTACGGGGGCATTTTGGCAGAGCATACGGGCTCGCATACCCCGCATTAAATTCGGCCTGCTCGCGTTGGGCTGTTGGTAAACATTCTGCATTTGGAGATTCATCCCCAGTTGTGCTGGTCACACTCTCTACCTCCGGACAGAGATGATCTCCAGACAAGGCTATGTCGAATGGCAGTTTCTCGTTTTCGGAAACTGCTACCCATGCCCGTTTTAGACGGTGTCTACGGGGAATTTTTGGCCGAGTCTACGGGCTCGCATACCCCACATTAAATTCAACCTTGTGCCACATCTGACCGCGTGGGGAGGTTGGAGGATATTCTGCAATTGGAGATTCTCCAGTGGTGCTAGTCAAAGTTTCTGCCACTAGACAGAGAGTGTCCCCAGAAAAGGCTATGTCGAAGGTCAGTGTCTCGTCTTGGAAAACTACTACCCACGCCCGTTTTAGACGGTGTCTACGGGGAATTTTTAACCGAGCCTACGGGCTCGGATACTCCACATTAAATCCTGCCATGTGCCACATCTGACCGCGTGTGGTGGTTGGTAGATAACTTGCTGTTGGAAAATTAGTGTGGAATTTACTTTACTCGCTTCTAGCAGATGACTACTTTTTCTACGCGCCGTTGGCGAATCTTATATGTGTTGTTCGTGTCCAAAGTGTTATCGTTCATTACCAACCTTCGTGTGATTATTCTATTCAGTAACCTTCCAAAGTTTTCAACCTATATATATATATATATATATATATATATATATATATATATATTTGTGTGTGTGTGTGTAAAGAAATATAATTTTAAGGTGTGCTATATTTATAGGATAAAATGGTCAATACCAGATATAGAGCGTATGTAAATATAAAAGTGAACATTGAAGTCAACACCCAGAGATTGCGTCTAACATAAAACAGCCTGTCACCTCTGAGTGTTGACTTCATTGTTCACGGCCATATGTGGCAGCAATATTCTAAGCATGGACTAATGGTTAGAATGTGGCCGCCCCATATGATTTGTAGCTTTCTATCTAGAGATCCTTGATACCATCCAAATAAATATCAGCAATATTATTAGTCCTGATATGGCGGCTCGGCTTCAGTCACTTTTCCGCCACGGTAAAGTTGACTCCTGGTGCGTTTTCTATAGATACGTTTATGGTAATTGTTCGGATGAGCTCCTTGCTATGTTACCTAGATTCATGGGGTACTTTCGTATCGACCGTCGCATTTGATAATGTCAAGCGTAATATAAATTTACGAATTTCTGTCACACATTTATGATTTCTCCTTGCTAGTAAATGGAGTATTCCGTTATTATGATCACAGGAGGAATTACTTTCGTATCGACGATCGTATTTTTTGTGATCCATAAATTAAATGGATTCTTTTATATCCGGTTTTAATGTATTTTTTTTATTCGCTAATGTTCTTAGAGCAAATCCATTCCGCTGTCGAAGAGAAAAGCCGGAGAGAAGAAAAAAGAGCAGAAATATAATTCCATGTAAGTGTATCCAAAAATATAAAGCAGAGGAAAAATAAATCATTTTAAATTGAAAAAAAAACATCAATAAATCCCAAGTAAAAGTAGCAACTCGAGCATGCTGTTTTTATTTTTAGTAGTCGGAACACGCTACTATACGGATACCGCACAGTATATCTAAGTTAACGAAAGCCTTATGCCAGTAGATAGACTGCACAAAGGTTTTCGACAAAGTACACCACAAAGATCTGTTGGAACTGCTCAGAAACCTTGATATATCTGGGAAAGATATTAGATACATCAAGAACCTATACTGGCATGAAACGGCCTGTATACGGATAGAAAATGTGTTCAGCAGATATACAAAAATAGAAAGGGGTGTAAGGCAAGAATGTTAGAATATGGCCACACACCGCACATTAAATTTGGCCTTGTGCCACATCTGACCGGGTGGGGAGGTTGGACGATATTCTGCAGTTGGAGATTCTCCAGTTGTGCTGGTCAAAGTTTCTGCCACCGGTCAGAGATGGTCCCCAGACGAGGCAATGTCGAAGGGCAGAGTCTCGTCTCGGGAAACGGCTACCCGGCTCCGTTTTAGACGGTGTCTACGGGGAATTTTTGGCCGAGTCTACGGGCTCGGACACCCGACATTAAATTCGGCCATGTGCCACATCTGACGGCATGTGGCGGTTACTTTTGGACAGTTAGTGTGGAATTCACTTGACTCACTTCTAGCCGATGACGACTTCTTCTACGCGCCGCTGGCGAATCATATATGTGTCGTTCGTGTCCTAAAGTATTATCATTCATTACCAACCTTCTTGTGATAATTCTATTGAGTAAACGTCCCAGGTTTGCAACCTATATATATATATATATATATATATATATATATATATATATTACAACCTATATATATATATATATATATATATATATATATACAAAGTATATATATATATATATATATATATATTACAAGCTATATATATATATATATATTGTGGGGGAGATATATAGTTTTAAGGTGTAGTATATTTATAGGATTAAGGGCTCAATATCAGAGATAGAACGTATGTAACTATAAAACTGAACATTGAAGTCAAAACTCAGGTTGTGTGTTTTCATTGGACTTATTCAACCAAAACAGCGACGCAATTCTTAGAGAACTGGAAATCCTACCAGGATTCATCACTGGTGGTCACAACGTTAACAACATAAGATACGCTGATAGCAGACACGAAAAGGAAATTACAAAACCACCTAGGAATGTAGCGAAGGAGGATGAGATCAAGGGACTAAGCATAAACTACAAGAAGACGGAGTGCATGGTCATTAGAAAATGGATGAGCCCGAAATGCGATTTACAGGTCGGGGACACTAGAAACAAACAGGTGTAAAAATCTAAACATCTGACAGAGTAGGAGGTGGTGGGGGGATGTAACGCTGAGATCCAAAGACATATTGGGATGGCCAAGGACGCATTTTTAAATCTGAACTGCTACGTGACATGTGTCCTTCTTTACGATACCGAATGTTGGAGGGTGTCCTCAAAGATAAAGAGACTCGAGGCAACGGAGGTATGGTGCTCCAGGAGGATGCTAAGGATAACATGGACCTAACATGTGAGCAACGATGAGGATGCAAACAAGGAGGAAGCTTATACTTACCGTCAGGTAGAGGCAGGTGAAATGTTTGGGACACGTAATGAGAAAGGAAGACTTGGAGAATCTGATATTTACAGGGTGGAAAGAGGGAGAGACAAAGGAAAGTAACGCGTAACATGCTTAGCGGGTTTAAGTAAGTTGATGGTAGAACAGGGTCTGGGAGAATTAACTATTGTGAGACCGGAAACTACTTCACAATAGACTCTTCCAGGTCTATATTAAGTAGGCGACATAGCACTCTAGAGAGTGACAGAGAGTGACACAGAGAGACAGTGAGAGTCTAGTACGACTAACAGTATTGGGCACTAACATATAGTAAGCTCCGCTTACACTATCTCTGTAACCTGTTGTTAATATATCTTTCTTACATCTAATCCGTGTTCCGTGTTTAACTTCTGTGGTCCCAACTTTGGCCCCACATCAGTAACAAAAGATCAAAACATATTGAGAACTGCAAAGGATAGGGGGAAGTGGAAAGCCATGATTTCCCACGTCTTGGAGGGACACGGCACAAAGAAGAAGAAGAAGAAGAAGAAGAAGAAGAAGAAGAAGAAGAAGAAGAAGGAAGCTACGTATTGGGCAACATCAATCCTCGAAAAAAATATATATGATAGGATACGAAAGAGATACACGGTATTTATTCCGTATGAATGATAACTGTAGGCTTATACAGGGTGTCCCAAAATAATGTATATACTCTTTGAATCGTTATAACTTATTCAGTTTATGTATTTTGACTAGTAAATAAGTTTAATACAAGAGAAAGAATACACATTTAAAGAATTTGAGAGTAAAATATACACCCCCGCCAGAAAATTAACTTTTAAAAGCAATTTAGGGCAATAGCAGAATATTCATATAATGATAAGTTCACATCAAGTGCTCAAACTGGTTGCCGTTCTGTTCAATACACTTTTCATATCTTGAAAAAATAAACCTACAAACGTCCAGTATCATTTCCTCTGGTATTTGAGAACATTCTTCTTCAATTGCTATTCTCATTTCAGCAATTGTTTCAGGTTTCCTGCTGTAAACTTTGTCTTTTAGAAACACCCACAAAAAGAAATCCAAGGGTGTCAAATATGGTGATCTAGGTGAGTATTTTTCCACTCCATCTGTTTTACAAATTTTCATCCATATAAGATCTGAAACCACGGTAATGTATTATTAACTATTAATATTTAAAGAGTGTATACATTATTTTGGGATACCCGCTATGTGTGAGGTTCGTGTTTGCTTGTATCTCGTGACTGGGCTTCGTGGGAGTTAGGAAAACCCTCTTTACAACTTGACCCTTCGGTGTTAAGACGGAAGGTAATTTGGTGGTGGATACTTTTCACAAAAAATAGGAAATAATGTACTTAGGTTTCATTAGTTGTCCTTTATGAAGGGCCTTTAGCACGGTACCAACAGCATTTCATTGGCTCAAATCTCTTGTTATATTCTACCATTGAGCACAGCAAACATCCTGTTGCCAATGTTTTCACCATAACCCGTGTACCTCCCCAAAAGGCAACCAGTTATTGTTTTCCTTGTTGTCCATCTATACTGGTTGCTAAACACAGCTAGAGAGCATATCATGTTATTCGTTCGGGAAAGTTTTAATATCGAAGCAAAACGCCAGTTTCGCGTTTAAACGATGTATTTTCAAGCGGTACGATGACATGAAATAATACGCCTCGCTCGTTTTCTTTTTCTTAGAGATATTTATAAGATATTATAAATTATAAGATATTATAAATTATAAGATATTATAAATTACTTGCTAAATCTGTTTGAATCGACTTGACAAATTCTTTTAATTCAATCATGGTTTGTGAGAATAAAGGAATGGTGCAGTTTGGGTAGAGTTTGGAACTTAATAAACAACACCTCCGCCAAACGAGACCCTCAGTCATGTGACAAAAGTATATATACTAGAATGTGTCGATTGGTAACACTGTTTGGGTTCTTGCTTCTTCTGGTGGTGCCAAATCGTCCTTGGGATTAATTGAAAGAAGAATGAAAGTGTTTACCAGTTTTACCAGTTGGAAAGAAATGGGTTACGCTATCAGCCATATTTGGAAGTCAGTAAGTCTTCACTCACTGAGTTCCGGCACACACGATTTAATGCAAAGATATTTTTTGACAAGTCAATTTTAGTCTCCATCGAGCTCAACATTAATCCTATGGATTTTGCTATATAAGTCATATTAGAGACTAATATTTCAGATATCTCATATTTACATAATTGTGTCAGAATTGAAATAACCACTTATGGCGTCTTGGTAGGATTTGGGCGAAGTGGGATGGAAAAGAAGTTATATACTTCAGATGTGAGTGGAATAAGGGCCATAGTGAAAGCAAAGAGTGGCCATTTTGATTTATAAATATATGTAAAATATTTCAATGAAAAATGAAAGGAGAAATCATACAAAATAAGGACACACTATTTAAAAGTAAGGGTAAGTATCTCTCTATCTTTATCTCTCTCACTATAGCTTCGTATTATGAGCTGAGTTGCTGTTACGTCATACGATGAAAACGAAGGGGTGGTCTACTATATATATATATATATATATAAATAGTTTTAAAAACTAGGAAACCATTGATTTTAATATTAAAAGTCTCTAGAGCCCTTTCAGCCAACATCTCATCAGGAGACAATCGTTGGATTAGCGAAATGAATAATAGCGATATTGAAGAGCAAAAAAGAGGGGGAAACACACTAAAATAACAAACAAGTATATATACTTGTAACGAGGGAAGGGTTATCGTGTAAATAAATAGCGAGGGACAGTTAAAATAAAATATCCCCCAACAGATTTAGAGACCTTATAAATTCTTTCTGCCGGCAGAGAGAAGGTTTTCTAAATCCTATACAGACCGACTCGAAAATCTTCAAATGATTATTGGAATCGGCTGTATGAATAATTCTAAACCACTCTTTTTTATACAACTTGGCACAAGCTATATTCTCAACTAAATGTTGAGCAATAGCCGATTCCATATTCATGGGGGGAAGATAGCATATTCTATCTATCTTACCAAGTCGTATTTTGGAAGGAACGTGCTGATTAATTCTAGTTTCCAAATGCAAGGTTGTACGCCCCACATAACCAGCAGCACACTGGCAATTAAATTCATATACTAAATTACTCAATTTGATGTAGGGCAATACATCCTTGCGAAAAGACGGAAACGCAGACCTAGTTTGAAAAATGCTACGTAAAGCAACTGATGGGAAACAACCGGAAACCAACTTGCTAACTTGCTTAATTAAGCCCTGACCACTATCCCCAATCCAGGAAACAAGAATTAATCAGCACGTTCCTTCCACACACAAAAACAAACAGACAGAGATAGATATATATCAATCGTTTAAAATTTGACAGCATATTCGAGTTATTGAGGCTTACGTAATTTGCATATATATATATATATATATATATATATATATATATATATATATATGAAGAAACATAGTTTTAAGGTGTGCTATATTTATGGGATAAAGTGCTCAATATCAGAGATATAGCGTATGTAAATATAGATACAAAAGTGAACATTGAAGTCAACACTCAGAAGTGACAGGCTGTTTCCTGCTGCGGCCTGAAAAAGCCTGCTGTCTCTGAGTATTGAATTCAATATTCACCTCGTATACACACACATATATATATATATATATGTGTGTGTGTGTGTGTGTGTCTGTGTGTGTGTGTATATATATATATATATATATATATATATATATATATATATATATATATATATATATATATATATATATATATATATATATATATATATATATATATATATATATATATAACAGGCGTTGATAATCTGTTTTATGCTCTCACTGCTTGGTGTTGACCTCAATGTCAATTTTTATATTTACATACACTCTCTCACTGATATCGGGCACTTTATCTCATATATATAGCATACCTTATAGCTATAATTTTATCATATATACATACACTTACACAAACACACACACACACAGACATATATATATATATATATATATATATATACTGTACACCGTATTCAACACTGAGCGGCGACAGTCTCTTTCATGTTGAAACTACCTCAAAATTTAAAACTCACTTTTTTCTGGTGTCTAAATCAATTGTAAACTCATAACTGCTTTGAAAAATTATTACAAAGCGACTTATATATAGCGTGTATTTGCGCAGCAATTTTTCTTTTCTAAAAGTTTCATTAAAAATAGCGAAAATTCTATTTTCTTCAACCTTTCAAGATTTCTAAAAATTATTTTTCTTTCTTGTTGGTAATACAATATGAAATTTTCCATATTTGAGTACTTTCAACTAATAGCAATAGCCATTTTCAAAAAAGGTCTGTTATCGGCTATGTCACCAGTTTATTTTTAAACAGCGCGCCTCGCATGCTCATCCTTCTCCTTGTAAGTTCCTTTTTTTAATTATATATATTTATGTTCTTTAACGAGACTTGCATCTATCTGGCTGTCTCTCTGCCTGCCTGCCTCCCTACCTACCTACCTACCTACCTATCTATCTATCTATCTATCTATCTATCTATATAAATCTGTTCATATCTATTTATCTCAGTCTATTCATATCTATCTATCTATCTATCTATCTATCTATCTAAATCTGTTCATATCTATCTATCGATCTAAATTTATTCATATCTATCTATCTATCTATCTAAATTTATTCATATCTATCTAAATTTATTCATATCTATCTAATTTTATTCATATCTATCTTTCTATCTATTTATCTACATTTATTCATATCTATCTATCTATCTATCTATCTATCTAAATTTATTCATATCTATCTATATTTATTCATATCTATCTATCTATCTAAATCTGTTCATATCTATCAGTCTGTTCATATCTATCTATCTATCTATCTATCTATCTATCTATCTAAATGTGTTCATATCTATCTATCGATCTAAATTTATTCATATCTATCTAAATTTATTTATATCTATCTATCTATATAAATTTATTTATATCTATCTAAATTTATTCATATCTACCTATCTATATAAATTTATTCATATCTATCTATCTATCTCTCTATCTATCTATCTATCTATCTATTTATATTGTGTTCAGACATAGAAATCAATACTGTTATTTTCATCTCCCAAGCAACCTTCGAGCCAATATCATTTGAGGGATGAATCTGACAGTGTTGATTTCTATCTCTACATTGTCTGTTATCTGCAAACGGTCTGTCTCTGATACTGAGCAGTATTTCCGCCTAAATATACCAAATTTTAAGCTTATTTTATAGGGAGAAGAAAGGGCAACGTCACCTCCGAGTTTGCGCGTAGATAGAATCATTTTTTATGGCGATTTATAATTTTACGCTTCTTCAGAATTAAGGCGTAAAAGAGTCTTGCTTTATTTCGTTTCATCTCGGTGTACTGTGTAGGAAGCAATGAATTTTAAAATATTTATAGGGAAATGATTGGTCGAAGTAAATATCCTCGTTTCTGTTTTTAATGTATTCCTTTCTTTGTATCTACGCATCTTAGCGTATAATCTTAAATGGTGATCATATCGTGGATATTCGTATTTAAGTAGAACGCCCCGTTAGTGTAAATGTATCCTCCTTCGTAGTGTGAACCTTGGTGTGATCCGTCAAAATTTTATACCGCTTCGGCTACGAAGACTTTCAAAGCCTATTTGACTTAACTGTGATATATATATATATATATATATATATATATATATATATATATATATATATATATATATATATAACGATACCTATATATATATATTACCTAACGAGTTCTTTCCTATTTTCTATAAATTTTTACACACACACACAAACACAGATAGATAGATAGATAGATAGATAGATAGATAGATAGATAGATAGATAGATAGAGTGGATAAATGAAACGGCCAAATATAAGCAGGCGTGTACTCGTGAGCTGTTGTGCATACGCAGGCAAGCAAATAAATAATCGTTAAATGTATGCATGTGGTTTTTCTAGTTCATCAGGCACAGGGTCTATGTTACCGGAAGTAAACAAATGGCTCATGGGAGTTTCGCTGCTACGTAGTGTATAAAAAATAAAAATTGCGCAGGAATGTGCTAAATGCGATGCCAGTGGTTTGCATTTCTCAGAAGAAGTTAGCGGAATATGAGGGGGATAAAAAAGCGTATATTAAATTGCATACTGAAGTCAGTATCTCGAGCGGCAGTCTCTTTCATGCTTAAACAGACTGGTCGCTTCTGGGTGTTGACTTCAATATCCACTTTTATATTTACATTCGCTCTATCCCTGATATCGAGCACTTTAACACTAAAATATAGCATACTTTAAAACTATACTTCATCATATATATATATATATATATATATATATATATATATATATATATATATACATATCATATTATATCATATATATATATGTAAGTATGTGTGTGTGTGTGCGAGGTTGTGTGTGGGTATTATCTTAAATTCAGAGAATATATTTTGAATTTAATCATTTAAAACACTTGTCTGGCACAAGACCATGTAAAAGTTAGCCCATAGAAAATCGATATCTTTAAAATAAAACTGGTCAGGAAAATACATTTCCTGATGTAGCGGGAGATAATCCCTGAATTCAGTTCCTGATCTTAACTTAATCTGGGATACGATCATCGTTACCAAGAACCGGACTAGCAGTTAAAAATAATTTTTAAAAAATGAATGGTTTTGCAAGCGACATAAACTTGCTTGACTATCAAAAAATGGCGGATACCCTTAAAATAATTTTGTGAGCTAGACTTAGCCAGGGTAGATGAATATAATATTAATATTATTATTATTAATAATAATAATAATGATAATAATAATAACAGAGCACTCGGTGAGGATCTATCTCATTGCCCTTGAAAATTCCTGACGACACTAGCTCGCTGAACATTTTCTTTTGGATATCGATAGGATTAAGGAAAGAAATGTAAAACGGCCATACCTCTAACTAATATTTCTTCCTCGTCTTCCTCGTTCCCGTGTGTCTTATCGTCGTAAAATCTCTCCTTGGGCGTATTCCTGTCGCTGTTGCTATTGCTGTTGTTGTTGTTGTTGTTATTGTTGCTATTGCTATTGTTGTTGTTGTTGTTGATAATGTGATTGCTGCTGCTTCCGTTGCTGCTGCACCGGCCGTGATTGCTGCCGTCTTGGCTCGTGTGGTTGCTGTTGCTATCGCAGTAATTCTCCTCTTGCTCGACAGCGCGGTTTTCATGCTGCACGGCCCGCTGCAGCGAACGATGCAGCAAGATCTGCTGGTGATGCTGTTGCAATTGCTGTTGCAAATCCTGCACGCGCATCTGATGATGGGGAATGTAATGCTGAGGTTGGGAAGACGCTTCCTGGCGTGGCTGGGGCTGCTGCGATTGGGGTAAGGGCGAGTAATGTTGGTAATGCTGTTGCTGACTTTCAGCCGTTGTCCTCGGCGCAACCCCTTCGTGGTCTTGCACGCCCCTCTCCAGGCACTCTTGATCCCGGCCCTGCTTTTGCGACGACTTCGTCTTTGTCTGCTGCGGCTGTTGTTGGGGTGGATGCGGCGGGTGATGGTTCCGTTCAGAATTCGACTCGGACCCCGACCTCTCGCCTCTCGTCTCACCCGACCCGCCTTTCGGGTCAGAGTGCACGCAGTGTTTTGGAGAACAACACGGAACAAACATATTGCCTCGATGTCAGGGGGTCCATCACACAAAATTCTCCGTGGAGTCCCTGTAGAAAAGGGAAGAGAAAGAATGCAAAAAAATCATGTGAGTAATAGTATTATATGTGAGCATCTTAACAAACAGAAAACAGTTAACAAATTTCTTTCGGGATGTTATCATCCTCGTTTCCGTCCATCAAACGCATGCAGTTAAACTGGCGTCTAAATGTTTATTTTACGTTGCTAGCTATAAGATTGACAGTTAATTTTAAACGACGCAACATGAAGTTTGATTCCATGCCTAGTTTCAGCTTTGGCCTTTGAGAACGTGAAAATGGGATGGATCAATTGTCACCATCTCTAAGTGTGGTGCGTGCCAAATTCAAATCAAATCAACAAAAAAAGAAATGGTCGGAACTGTAACTTTTAACCAAATCAAATAATAAATCGAATACATGCTTTAAATCACATAATAAATCAAATACATGCTTTAAATCACATAATAAATCGAATACATGCTTTAAATCACATAATAAATCGAATACATGCTTTAAATCACATAATAAATCAAATACATGCTTTAAATCACATAATAAATAAAATATATGCTTTAAATCACATAATAAATCGAATACATGCTTTAAATCACATAAATCGAATACGTTTTAAATCACATAATAAATCGAATACATGCTCTAAATCACATAATAAATCAAATACATGCTTTAATCACATAATAAATCAAATACATGCTTTAAATCACATAATTCGAATACATGTTTTAAATCACATAATAAATCGAATACATGCTCTAAATCACATAATAAATCAAATACATGCTTTAAATCACATAAATCAAATACATGTTTTAAATCACATAAGAAATCGAATACATGCTCGAATAATAAATGAAGTACATGCTTTAAATCACATAATAAATAAAATATATGCTTTAAATCACATAATAAATCGAATACATCCTTTAAATCACATAATAACTTCTAAATAAAATTTGGGAATAATCGAAATTCTGAAATCCGGCGAAAGTTACCCGTGAAATAAAAATAATTCTTTGTGCGGAATATAAGGACCTACGTGCGTCAAATTGTATTTAAATTAAGTGGGGACAGAAGACTTATCGTTGAACTTTTAAAAGGTAAACTTAAATATTAATGCAATACTTAAATGCAGCGATCAATTTTGAGTTCTTCTTTAGTTTATTGTTGCCTATTGCATCTACTCCTCCGTACCTATTGTGAGGAAGGCCCAATCAAGAACCCTCCGGAATTAGATTAAATGCCGCCCGATATGATCGCTTTTAAGTTAGTTTATAATGTATTCTTCTTCTTTTTAATACTTTCATCCCAAGCAAGCCGACATTGTCACTATGACGCAGTGGGTTACAGGAGGCGAAGGCGAATGAGATATCTTTTGTGAGGCGACTGACGTTGAATTTAATGTTTTTGAAGATTGTAGTTTTCAGGGAAGCAAGAAATGAGAAGGGAGTTCTACAAGTGAGAACTGCGAGAAAAAGAACTATTAAAATATAAATACTTTGTAAAACATTATTGCCCGCAATACATTTTTGAAAAAAAAATTACCAGCAATAAAAATCTTATCGGCATTAAATAACCCATTGAAGTTGATATGCTGTAAAACAAACCAAACCAAACCAAACCAAACTGTTATTGCGTCTATTTTGTTATCTTTAACTGCGAGTACATTGTCTAACTTTCACTTCCATATAGGGGTACCGATATTACATAGCATTTCAGTATTCTTTTCTTTGCAATTCACGAAAAAAAAATTTGAAGAATACATAGACACGGAGATTCTAACTTTGCGACAGCACCTCCCTCGCTGCATTAAAGAGGGGAGGGTTTGCCACTGCCAGTATGACAGTTGTCGTGTGGACTGGACATTTTTTTTACTTGCTCATATATACACGTAATAGCACCTCACTTTAAAAGGATCTCTTGTCATATCCCGCCACCGTGGTTGTGTTGGGTGTGGGGGGGAGCATTCAATACAAGTAGAGTTGTACCTCGGTTCGGGATCAGAGTGTACTATAATTTTCTTCATTTCTCTAATATGTTTCTATTTCCAAACATTTTACGGAAACGCTTTCAGGAATGCAGAATTGTGTCCCTAGCGTATAGGTACCCGTATGAACTACCCACATTAAAAAGGACCTCATGTCACCTCCTGCCCCTGGTAGGAAGGTAGGTAAACACCATCAGAGCATACGCTCTCATGCCTTCGAACTGGGGCCAAAATGTATTAGGTTGGTGCAAAAATAATGACGTAATAATGTCGTTTTTGGACGTATTTTTTAACGTCAAAAAACGACATTCTTACGTCATTATTTTTGCACCAACCTAATAGAATCAATTTTTTTTTTCCTCTGCTATGTCCGCGGATGGGTACCATACTATCTTTGCATCACACCCTATCACCGTTGGGATGTAGGTAAATATATTAACTTTAAAAAGAAAACATGTTCAGTCTGTACAAGGGCCAAGAACAATTCGATGTATAGGGTCATAGATCATGGGATTATATAGAGGAGATGATGGTTGTTCATGGAAAGTCTTGGGTGTCAGTTCCACACAGCAGCGGTTTGTGAGAAGCTGCTGCTCACGTGGAACATACACTCACCAATGGAATGCAAAGGGAATGTGGCCTTCTCGCTTTCCTAAAAGAGAAGATACATCAAAAAATATCTGTACATTTCTTATTTCTTTCGCATAAGGCACTTCGACGTGGTACAAAGGTTAGCAAAATAGTCTGCAACAGAGTATTTAGTTTGGTCCGCACTAAGTGCTCCATACTTTCGACCTTGTGTCACATCTAAGCTACGCTTAATAAATTACTAATCCATGTTTTCGTTTTTGTAACGTCATGTCACTTCAGATCGTACGGGATCCTTACTCTCCACAGATATATCAGAATTGCCATATCATCTTGAGAAACTCAATGGTTTCCCATTGCTTTATATAACATGTCGGCTTGGAGGCATAAAATTAATCTAGTCAAGTCCCAGGGGTCGGTGGGTCTCCAGGCAGTAAATTCCCATCTAGAGATAGCTCTTTTTAATCTTTGACGCTCTAAATGCCTCGAAAAGGGGAATGCAGATAAGCCTGGATCATTTTTGCCCTCTGGCTCCATGCAAACTAAAACTCACTTGAAACTAGCCTTGTGCTATATTCCTTTCCAACAGAAAAACATAAATAGGCAACAAAGATTGTAAGTGATAAGGGAGCGAAATACAGGCAAAAAATGAGAAAAGTGCAAATGCATGAGGTAAAGGAAGATCTTAAATTAAAACCCCTAGAATTTCTATCTGTATTCTTCTTTTATATGCCGTATCCCTTCAGGGACTGGGCGATCACGGCCCTCCTAATCTTCCTAGCCTTTGGAGCTCTTAATACGTTTTCTCTTTTTGTTATTTCTCCCAAATCCTGTTCTACCATCCATTTATTCAAACTCATCAAGTATGTTACGTACTGCTTTCCTCTGTCTCGCTTTCCCTGAATCTGTCCTGTGAGTGTCAGATTTTCCAAGCCCTCCTTCCTCATTACGTTCCCCAGAAATATCTCATTTCCTCTTCCTGATGTTAAGTATAAGTTTCTTTTTTGTTTTCATTTTTCTTCGTAACGCATCTTTCTGTAGAACTACATTTCTGTTGCATCAAGTCGCTTCTTGATTTTGGGGTAAAGTACACAGCATTCTCTGCCATAAAAAGGAGAGATATCACGTACTCTTTCTTTGTTTCTAACGAAATTTTTCTGTCTCTTAATATCCTGCTTAGCTTTTAGAATGCAACTTTGACCATCTCAATATATCTTCGATCTATGGGTATAGCATGTTTTTTATTATTATTAGGCGTTTTACTTTGTTTAATTTTTTGTCCTTGACACAATCTTTTTTGTATTTTTTATTGAATGACACCATTGTAATTATTACAGGCATCATTATACTTATTACTTTTATCACCATCATCATTAATATCATTTGATAAGTTTATTACCATATACGGTTATTATTGATAGTTACTATAATCATTACGAGTATCATTATTATTATTATTATTATTATTATTATTATTACAGTTATCATTATCACCGTCATTATTACCATCTACTAAAACTAAATATATTATATTTTATTAGTATTATTATTATTATTATTATTACAGTCATCATTATCTCCGTCATTATTATCATTTATTAAACCATATATATATATATATATATATATATATATATATATATATATTATTACAGTCATCATTATCACCGTCATTAATATAATTTAATAAAACAATATATATATATATATATATATATATATTTATATATATATATATATATATATATATATATATATATATATATATATATATATATATATATATATATATAAACGTGCAATCAATTTACAAATACATGAATTATTCACACAAAAACTAATGCAAAAGGTTAATGATTTAAATGGCGAGACATCCATCATCGCAAACAATTCAAATAATATAAAAAAACCTCCGTATCCGTTATGAATGAAATGATCCTTGTTTATATAAATTTCTGCCGTATTAGATCTTATTTTTTACTACAAGTATTCGTCTGTTCCTACAGACATCTTCAGGTATAGAATAGATGTTGTTCTTGTTTTTTCTCTTAGTAATAAAAATAGTTTAAAATTTTAAATCAAACTCAGCGTTGCTTTTGCGCGCTCCAAAAACAGTAACTCATTTTCAATAGCATTTTCGGATACAACAATACATATATTTTCGTTGTCCTCTTATTACTAATATTATTTGGATTGTTTGCGATGATGGATGTCTCGCCATTTAAATCATTAACCTTTGCATTAGTTTTTGTGTGAATAATTCATATATATATATATATATATATATATATATATATATATATATATATATATATATATATTATTATTATTATTACAGTCATCAATATCACCGTCGTTATTATTTTTTTCTAAAACTATACATACATACATACACATGCACACACACACATATATATATATATGTATGTATGTATGTATGTATATTATTATTATTATTATTATTAAACAAAATGATTGATGTAACTCTTCCAATATTTTTCAACAGTTAAGACAAGAGCGCGATTTAAGAAAAGATAAAGAACAACAGTGTCTGACAATCTTAAACAATATTTCAACAGAATGTCTACCTTCTTCAAGTTCTTTTTAAAAAAAACTTTTTTCAAGTATAAAAATATATAAATCCACAAATAATAATAATAAGCAAAATGATTGACGCAAGTCGTCCAATGTTTTTAAACTGTTACGAGAAGAGCTCTATTCAAGAAAAGATAAAGTAAAGAAAAAACAGTGTTTGACAATGTTAAACAATATCTCAACAGAATGTCTGCCTTCTTCAAGTTATATCTAAAAAATATTGTGACATCAACGGAGCTTGCAAAACATTTTATTACAAACGAATGTAATTTTGACAAACATCATAAGGTGCACATTCTGAAGAATCTACCAACCTATCGATGCATGAGGATGGTGACGTAAGCAAATTATTAATGAACGGGGCAATGAACAGAATGACAGGAGAGTTCCATCAGATTTATACTAAGCTGTTTCGATTAGTAACTAATCAACTATCGGATAATTCCAAGATAAACAAGATCACCATCATATTAGGTACGTTTTAGTTGCATGCCTTCACACTGGCGGCGTTTCATTATTAATGGTATTAATTATTATTAATACCATTACAGCCGTTTTTTTTCATTACATGGCAAACAACGTTATGATCCAAGTCGAGATTCCCAACCTCGCACATTTCCTTTGATCCACCCTTTTCATCTCGACTGGGTTAGTTTTTGCATTTTCTACTGCACATAGATTTTTTTTTTTATCTTTTCTTTCTCCCTTAGCGAGAGAGCTTCTAGATTTTATTGGAAGACAGAATACAGCAGTCATTTTTGTGAGGTGAACAGGTCCGACTAACATCATTCCTCCTTTTTCGGCGTCATCTTTCTCCTACATCATTTCTTGATAAAGTTTTTTATATATATATATATATATATATATATATATATATATATATATACACAATTGTACATGTTGAGGGTTTTCACTCATGGGGTGTTTTTCTAGTAGGTTCCAAGTGTGTGTAAGGTATTTTGGTGTATGAAGGAGCGAATGCTAACGGATAAATTCTTATGGAGAATGAGTATATTGTAACGAATCAATGAGTTGTGAATCCGATTAGCCAGGTATATGATAGCTAGTGATGACTAATCTTAACCAGTCTTATTATTTATTTTTCGGCCTTGTACCAAAATTATTCTATCAGTAATAAATCTTTGACAAACAACGTTTGAATAAAGAGTCATACTTTTTTTTTCTCTCCGATTGAGGAATCTGAGAGACAAGTTCGAATCCCAGTCGAATCCATTACATTCACTTACGTGCTAATACCCTTAGGAAAGGTATGAATCCTCTTCTTCTCCCCCCCCCCGCCTCCAGCTATGGATAAATAGCAGGACAGACCAGGTTCTATAGCCTTGGATTGTAACTGATCTACCGCAGACAGAAATGGCAACCTACTACGGGAAAAAAATATGCCTCGCCAGTCATGTATCGAAAGATACATGATCGCCTAA
Source organism: Acanthosepion pharaonis (assembly GCA_903632075.3). Taxonomy (NCBI): domain Eukaryota; kingdom Metazoa; phylum Mollusca; class Cephalopoda; order Sepiida; family Sepiidae; genus Acanthosepion; species Acanthosepion pharaonis. The sequence goes on from CAHIKZ030000585.1 coordinate 239,076, forward strand.
GCGTGTATCACGCATGGCACATAACTGACTGATATGAAATATAACTGGAAAAAATCAAACATTCTGTTGAAACATTGTTTAATATTATCAATTTTTTTTTCTTTTCTTTTTCTTTTCTTAAATCGCGCTCTTCTCTTCTCTTAACTGAATTATTATTATTATTATTATTATTATTATTATTTACTATATTCCTCATTATTATTATTCCTATTATCATATTTACTATTATTACTATTCTTTAGTATATCCATTATTGTTTTCTATCATAATAATTATTATTATTGTTATTATAATCGTTATCATCGTCATCATTATTTACTGACACAAGTAATATATACTCTCATTATTATAATCATTATTATTTACAATCATCATCATCATTATTACAGTCATCATCCTTATTATTATTATTATTATTATTATTATCCTATTGCTATTATTTGCTTCTATGTTTATTATTTAATAATACTTATTATTATCATTATTTTTTATAATTTTATCTACTAACATCATTATTATTATTATTGTTATTTAACCTATGTACTTATTCATATCTGTTGGTAGATTGAGTGACAACAATCTCTTCGAATCTTCAATGTCTTTCTGAAGATATTCGCAGACCATCAGCCACGAAGACTGTCTTGATTCCTTCTCAAATTTCCCATTCATCTCATCTCTAGTCGTATTTTAAGCACCGTTCCTAGTGTGTCAGCTATTACGGACAACGATTCTTATTAACATTACAAACTTCAATATAGTGCCTTTTTCATGAGCTTTTCATTTCTTTCTTTGTTTTTTTTTTTCTTTCTATTCCTAATCTTCCCCCCTCCTTCTTCTCCATCATTTTTACAGTTGTTGTAGTTCTGGGGTAGCACAGTAGAAGATGTGGGGGCGTAGTTCTAATAATATAGTGGTGGCAATAGTATCAGCAGTGGTGACAGAGGTCATAGTAGGGAATGTAAATAAGCAGCAGCAGCAGAGAATACGGGCAGTAGTGTTGACGTTATTTTTTTCTTATTTCACCTAATACAAGACCCAAGTGCCACTCAAGGTAGAGGGTTACTAAGTGAGATTGTTGTAAGAAAGAAAGAAGTAAGAGAGTATTGTGAAGATGAGTATCGGTTGACACTGGATTTAAAGATACCAAAATTGTAGTTGTCAAGGAAGCATTCTCCGGGGAGCTTATAACACACAGTAACAAAGTAACCTATTAATGTTAATACTAGTAGCACTAAATAAGGTATTAATGTTAACACTAGTAGTACTGAATATGGTAATAGGAATAGTTTTGGTATTAATCGGGGTAGTGGTGTGATACTAACAGTAGTAGTACTAGTGATGTTGGTAGACATATTAGTAGTGATAGCGATAATAGTCGTAGCAGATGGTCATTTTACTTGTAGTGTTTGGTGTAGTAGTACTGGAAATAGTGAGAGTTGCAGCATTAGTGGTGGTGGGCGTCGTAGTACTACTAGCGGGATTGCTATTTGTATCATAAACGTCATCGTAGTAATCGCATTATTATCGGTACTACTGTTGCGTTCTCTAGTTGATAGATTTGTTGGATGTTATAGCATACTTACGGACAATAATGGTTATGTCCTCATTTACATAAATAAATATGCAGTGGGAGATTCGTCTCCAGCTGTGATGGTCAAACTCTTTGACTCTGGGTAGAAAGAATCCCCAGATGATACTATGTCGAAGGGCAGAGTCTCGTCTCGGAAAACAGCTACCCGAGTCGGTTTTATACGAAATCTATGGGGAATTTTAGCCGAGCCTAAGTGCTCGGATACCCCACATTAAATTCAGCCTTGTGCCACATCTGACTTCTTCTACGCGCCGTTGGCGAATCTTATATGTGTTGTTCTTGTCCTAAATATTTGTTGTGACCTGTTTAGGGGCCAGAAAGTAAGACACGGAAGACGAAGGTAGGTTGAACAAGTATATTGAAGATATATACAAACAAGAGTGTTAGTATTAAGCAAAAAGAGGTGGACGTCCGAACGGTAGGTTGTCTCCGTTATATTTAACAGCACTCGGCCACAAATATTCCCTTAGAACCCGTATAAACGGGTTCAGGGTCTGTCTACCTTCCCGGACGAAACTCTGCCCTTCGGCATAGCTTCGTCCGGGTTCCTCTCTGCCAAAGCAGAGAGTTCGACAGAAGTCGCACACAGTCAGAGACTGCGTCTCCGTGATATTTAACAGCCCCCCCCACGAGGAATGTATGTGGCACAAGGCCGAGTTTAACGTGGATTTCTCCGAGCCCGTAGGCTCGGCCAAAAATATTCCTTTAGAACCCGTATAAACGGGTTCAGGGTCTGTCTACCTACCCGAACGAAACTCTGCCCTTTCAGCATAGCTGCGTCCGGGTTCCTTTCTGCCAAAGCAGAGAGTTCGACAGTTGGGGAGGAGAGACACAGTCAGAGAATGCGTCTCTCCTCCCCAACCGACTCTTGCAGTTAGTATTTATTAGAGGAGGAAGAGTCCATTCTACTGTAGGAGGGTTTACCACAACAGCATTATCGTTCATTACATTCTTTTGATGATTCTATTTCGTAACCTTCCCTAGTTAACAACATTGGGTGATGTATTTGTGAGAATTAATTCTGGATTTGATGCTGAGCAGATGAATAGAAAATACACAAAAATCATGTACTGTCAGGTGTGTTGTACCCGGTTTCCACAAACGATACATATTGTACAGTGACTCACTCTTAATGTTATAAAACCAATTTGGGTACCATTATAATATTACTTTCACATACTCAAATACAGTAAGCGTTAAATACACACCAAACATACTTAAAATTATTCAACAGTTAAAAAGCAAAAAACGACATATAGGGAAAAAATTGTAAAAATTAGGACCATCATTATTTCTGTAATGAAAATTACAACTTTCTCCAAAGGAAGGCAGAGAGTTCAACCGATCAGTCGGTCGCCCGACTTCGGACTGAACGGTATTTAGTCACCACGCCCACGAAGGCATCATGGCTGGTTTAACGTGGGATCTCCGAGCCCGTGGGCTCGGCCAAAAATATGCCTTTTGAACCCGTATAAACGGGTTCAGGGTCGGTTTACCTCCCCGAAAGAGACTCCGCCCTTCGATGTAGCCTCGTTCGGGTTCCTCCCCGCCCGAAGGCAGAGAGTTCAACCGATCAGCCGGTCGCCCGACTTCGGACTGAACGGTATTTAGTCACTACCCCCACGAGGGCATCATGGCCGGTTTAACGTGGTATCTCCGAGCCCGTGAGCTCCGCCAAAAATATGCCTTTTGAACCCGTATAAACGGGTTCAGGGTCGGTTTACCTCCCCGAAAAGACTCCGCCCTTCGGCGAAGCCTCATTCGGGTTCCACCCCGCCCGAAGGCAGAGAGTTCAACCGATCAGCCGTCAGGCCGTCGCCAGACTTCAGACTGAACTCCCTGCTTCCTTTTGAGGCGCAGTATTTATTACGTATGGAATAGTCCATTATGTTATTATGGGTAAGGTCCCATAACAGACGGAAAGGTAGATGCGAACGCAAACACTAGGAATGAAATGTGACAGAAAGATAGATACGAACGTAGGGATATTAATAGGTTTCAACAAAAGCAAATTGCAACAAACATCATTATTAAGCTAAAATATCGTGTAATGCACTTGCATATCCTCTGTAACTCAAGACTTTCATATAGATATCGTGTATGGCCATAAGACATACCATCAGGAATGAGGCAATAAGAGATATGGTAGGAGCAATACCAATCATGCCACACATAGAAATGCAGAGGATCAAGTGGTTCGGACACCTCTCGTATATCTATCAACCAAGCAGCCCTACGAGCATACACCCTCAGGTACTTTGACTGAAGAGCGAGAGGCGGACCAAGAAGACACTGCAGCGACTCAGTGAGAGATACTCTCAGAGCCCACGAGATTTCTCTCCTCCATGCCACTCACCTTGCCGCTGACAGACGACTGTGTCTACCGGCAACGCCTAACAGCAAAAGCGGAAGAAAAAACTAAAAAATATCATGTATGGCGCTAAACCCGTTCAGAAATTATCAAAACTGTCAGTTGTATACAAAAGCTTTACCAGATCAATGGTTAAAAATAACTTCCAGAAAATGAAGCATGTAGGTGTTAGCGAGGACCATTATTCCTTGGATCCCGAGAATTTTTGCTGCAGGATCCCAATCGAAGAACTGTGTCAAATAAAAGAAACGATATTTCTTGAAGACTTTTAGCAGCAGCAGCAGCAACACCTAAAATGAACACCAGATGTAACTCGAAAAGAAAAAAAAAAATAATGACATAATCAAGAGGTTGATATTAAACATGACTTTAAACAAAAGATTAGGAAGAAAGTCCCTGTCAATACTGAAAACAGCAATAACAGTTATTGAGAAATCTATTTTGCCGAAAATTGTTTTAATGGGCGGATTTATAAGTTTTAAACAGAACTAGAACTGGCTACTGGCTTAATTAATACCGAATGTTATTTTTATAAGGAAACGGCTAGTATTAACACATATACTAATATTGGGATAGATAGATAGATAGATAGATAGATAGATAGATAGATAGATAGATATGAACATATTGACGATAGATAGATAGATAGATAGATAGATAGATAGATAGATAGATAGATATGAACAGACTGACGATAGATAGATAGATAGATAGATAGATAGATAGATAGATAGATAGATAGATAGATAGATAGATATGAACAGACTGACGATAGATAGATAGATAGATAGATAGATAATGAACATACTGACGATAGATAGATAGATAGATAGATAGATAGATAGATATTAACAAATTGACGATAGATAGATAGATAGATAGATAGATAGATAGATAGATAGATGTGAGCGTATGCGTATCTTCATCTATCACAATTGCGATCACGTCCTGTAAACCCCTTGGTTTTTTGGTGCACCATTAGCACAGCAGCTATATACTTTTCTAAAGTAGGTGAGCCTGACGGAGTCCATCCCTCGTCAGCTGGTTTTCAAGTGTTATTTTGTTACAACACTGCTGGCCCAACCAAACCTAAGGAGTCTAGTCCACCCAATTATTTATGCGGTTTCGAATTGACACTTGTCCTTCTTTTATACTCGCTGGCATCCACAACAAAAATTCCAGTCTACCCTCCGATTTTACCCATAGCTAAAAGGATGATGAATGCATAACTTTTTTCCCGGGAATTAAAAGTCTCTTGATTTGAACTCCGTACGCCGTTTCCACTTTTCTTTACCTTCCCATACTTCATAACAGTCTTTATATCAGATATATAAATAGATTAAAAAAGAAAGTCTATTTATACGCTGTCTCAGATGCGACAAAACTGGTTTCGTATAATGCGAACCGTTTAGAATATTTTGTCAGTCGCAAAAAATGTATTTGCTTCTTACGAATTTCTGGCTCCATCCAAGATCTAATCGTTCGGTGGATTGTGTTCGATACAAATGCAAAGGTGAGTCTATTCACAAATTGTAGGTGAATAATTGATTTGATTAGAGAGGCAGAAGGCTGCTTAGCAGAAGTGAAAAGATATCCGATGCAAAACAAGGAAAAGATTATATTAAACCAAAAGAATATAAAACAGGGGAATATACGTAGAGAAAGAAAGAAAGGTCAAAAGGAAAGAAAAAAAAGTCGAAAAGAAAGAAAGAAAGAAAGAAAGAAAGAAAGAACAAGCTAGAAGTTACAAAGAAAAATAAACGTTTGTAAAGGAAGGAAGGAGGGAAGGAAGGAGCATTTGAACATTGGGAAGAAAAAGAATATTAAGAAAGAAAGAAAGAAAGAAAGAAAGAAAGAAAGAAAGAAAGACATGAAAAGTCAGAAGTTACAAAAAAAATAAACGTTTATAAAGAAAGGAAAGACGGAAGGAAGGTCCTTAAGTTAGAAAGGAAAGAAAATTATGAAAGAAAGCAAAAAAGAAAGAAAGAAAGAAAGAAAGAAAGAAAGAGTCAGAAGGAGTCACAGAAAAATAAACATTTGTAAAGGAAGAAAGGCAGGAAGGTGGTTAGGAAGGAAGTAGCATTTGAACATTCGAAAGAAAAAGAAAATTATGAAAGAAAGAAAGAAAGAAAGAAAGAAAGAAAGAAAGAAAGAAAGAAAGAAAGAAAGAAATGAAAAATCAGAAGTTACAAAGAAAAAATAAACGTTGATAAAGAAAGGCAAGAAGGAACTTAAGTTAGAAAGGAAAAAAAAATATGAAAGAAAGAAAAAATGGCGGTACCAGAAGACAGAAAGAAAAAAATAAACATTTGTAAAGTTAGGAAGAACCAAACGTTAAAAAGAAAAGGGAAATTATGGAAGAAAGAAAGAAAAAAAGAAAGAAAGAAAGAAAAGTAGAAGCCAGAAGTTAAAAAGAAAGAAAAACGTTTTTAAAGAAAGAAACAATGAAAGAAATAATGAAAGCAAGAAAGGAAGGACAAAAGTTAGAAAGAAAAAGAAAATTATGGAGGAAAGTAAGAAAGATAAAGATAAAAGGATATAAACAAAATATGAAAGTGGAATTAAGGAAGAACGAAAGAGAGAAAAAAGAAAAGAAAGGAAATGGAAGGAAGGAAGGAAGGATGTTATAAACAATAAGCGTTAGTAAAAAAAGAAGGAACGAATATATAACCAAATTTAGAAAAAAGGATAAACGTAAGCAAAGAAGAAAAAAAGAGTGGTTAGAAAAAAAAAAACACAGAAAAGTAAAGAAAGAAAGAAAGAAAGAAAGAAAGAAAGAAAGAAAGAAAGAAAGAAAGAAAGAATGAAAGAAATATAAAGGGAAAGAAAGAAAAGAACCGGAAATATGAATGAACATTCAACGTAAATAAAAAAAAAAAAAAGAACGAAAATAAAGAAAGAATGAATGAGAGGGAGAAAAAGACAGAGAAAAAAATATGAAAAATAGTAATAGTAAAATACGTTTGATTAAGAAAGAAACATATGGAAGGTGCTGAAAAGTTCTCGACGTGATCCTTTTCCGAAAATCTAATCAAATGCCTTTCTTTCTTTTTTTTTTTTTTTTTTTTTTAAAATGTCTTGGTTGGAGTGAGAACTATTCAGAACCGGCGTTATATTTGGCACAGAAAGGAATAAACATGAGGCAAAAACATAATTTCGACAGACATCGGAAAATAAAGAACGTTTCTCAAGAGGAAAGATCCGATAAGACGATCGTAGAAATCGAAAATATCCCAACTGACGCCTATATCGGAATTAAATTCTTTCAAATCTGCAGGTGCGCTGCAGCCAAATTACTCAGAAAACGGCCCGCTAACTGATAGGTTCTATTTCGTATATAAACGATGCATGCAAAATACCGACATATTTGCTTAAACGAACGGGCCCTCCACTGATATGATATTAACGCTTTGAATAAACTATGACTTATCACTCAGTAACATCTTGAAATTAGGTTTTAGATTTTTCGTTAACTCCTCAAGTGGTGGGTAAATTGAACGTACACGCCAAAAAGCATAAATTTCGATTTTTTTAAGGACTTTTATTTTTGTTATAACTATACACAAAGACGTTCTACTGGACGCAAGGTCATATCGTTAGACCGTTCGCTTTTTCAAACACGATACCTGCTTTCAAATCTCAAGCTAGTCGATATTTTTTTTCAGGAAGGTGAATTTATCGGCCTGGATGCACGGTACCACACGTTCTAGTTAGGATTTAGTGAATTTATGCGATTATCTTATAGGATATTTACTCTCTCTTAAGGAAGTGTTCTTTATTTTTCCCGGGTATGGCGAAATATTTAACCCACGTTGATTCCATGGGCCAAAAATTTCCGAATAAAGTTCGATAGACCGAACTGTTGATCGTTCTGCAAGCACGAAGTGATAGTTCATGGTGACCGAGATTGTGTGCACACTAGGTTTTCTCTAACGGCTTATCATGCCGGATAGGCTAAGCGCTCTCTTCCATAAACTCTAACTAAAGTGCGTACACGATATATGCAGTATAAACCTACATTTAGCTTTGTGGACAGTGAACAAACACATTTACCTGAGCAGGCGCCTATAACAAGGATTGGCGGAATGTGTCCGTATGAGAAGCTGGTTTTTATTATTATTATTATATACACAATTATAGTAATGATATTTTAACTACTTTAGCTTATCAAAATAAAAAAAAATAAACGTATGTAAAATAAATGTTAGCTTCCAAAATTTAATATTTTTAATAGTAAGGTATTCAGAGAAACCTTTCATGCACAATAGAGTTGTGTAATCTGTGCACCAAGTTATCATTTTTCATTTCTTTTTTTTTTCCGTCCTGGGTATGATGATAAACTACATCCGGCAGCGAGGATTCTGATCGGGATTTTTTGAGGAGCGTGGAACCAACTCTTAATTAGTGTTGTTCCCAAGTCCACCCTGACCCAGGGTGGTAGCACATGCTAGGGTCCCAGTTAATAGTGAACACCCCCAAGTGGGATCAAACGATGAAAATATAACAATACATTAGAAAAAAATTACCAGCAACATTTCCATAGTTAAAAGAAAATAAAAAATTACCAACAATACATTATTGGAAAAAAAAGATTACAAGTAATATATTTTTTGAAAAAAAATTACCAAACCTCACAAGAATATAAAATTTCGACATTAAATGACCCAGAAGTAGTATTAGGTTGGTGCAAAAATAATGACGTGAGAATGTCGTTTTTGATGTTAAAAAATACGTCAAAAAAACGACATTATTACTTCATTATTTTTGCACCAACCTAATATATTTGCCGTTAAACAAACCAACCCAAACTTTTTTCTTCGGGAAGTAGGCATTGCACTGTCTTTGTCTTCATTTTCCCAGCTTTATTTGCAGGTAAATACTCGAGGACGTGATGTGACCTCATGAATTCTAATAAATAGTGATGATACGAATCCTAGAGTTGCCAATTAGTCATTTAAACAAGCATTATAAATAAATTATTATTATATCTTGTATGAAATTTTTTTAATTATCCGATGTTGATATCCGTTGATCATTTTTTTATTTTATTTTAATCATTTCACTCCAAGCAAGACAATAAAGCTACTGAAATGCAAGGGGTTACTGAGTGTGAATAAATATGAGAAAATAAATTAAAAAAAAATAAAACACTATTATGGAGAGAGGGCAATATAAAAATACGGATTCAGAAGACTGAAAATATTGTTTAACATTTATCTACTTGTTTGGAGTGAAATAATTGTACAAAATGTTGCGGAGAACAATGACTGCTTAAGTCCTGGGGGAGTGGAAATTTGTTTGCGGTTTATAACATTTTATTTAGCTTGTCTATCTTTACAAGATAGACCAAAAATGAAGTATTGTTGTCATATCTGGGCTAGAGCTGCAAAATGTCCACCTTTCGGCATTGACAAAACCATTTATGCGGTCAACTAGCGGAGAGACATTCTCGCTTCTGCAACCTCTTTCACGCAGACGAACCGCCAGCCCATTGCTTCTCGGTCGCTATTTCCATAGCAAATGCTCAGGCAAACTGATTTACTATTATCGTGTCAGTAACTTAGATTTGATTTGATTTGTTTGTTGAAAGGCATATCAACTCCTTATCGGTCATTTCATGCCGAAATTTAATTTTTTTGCGAGATATGAAGTAATAAAAATATAAGTTATTCTGCTTTCACAATTGAATACATGGTAGATGATACTCAGATTTTGTGTAAATACTTTAAGGTAAATCGATTTTAACCTTTATTCCCAAATCAACTTTGGATAAATCTAGATAATAGGGACTTTATGAGACAAAAACTAACACCGAAGTTTAGATTTCTAGCTTTAAACCCTTTTAAGGAAATACAATCAAATATTGGCATTAAAAATGCGCTTTAAAAACCATTCATTTTGGCAATATTTGATTGAAAAATGTTATTTCAACAGTGAATCCAAACAGATTGCTGTTGTAATAAATCAATTTTATATTACATGAAAACTAATTCAATCCTAATATTTATATAATCATATTATCAAAATTTTCAGTGTAAGAACCTTTGGAAACAAAGGAAGGTCTTAGTTGACAACATAATGTTTTTGCAAGAATGTGTCTTTCTTACTTCCAACGTGTAAACAAAATGAGAAGCTTCATATATTAATTTCTCTGCTCTTTCAACACTCCAAGAATGTCAAGGAAAACCAGGCATCTCTAATTTTGTGTTATTTATAAGAGGTGCTTGAATTTGATTTTCTGAAAATTGTTCAGTGGTTGCAGCTTCACAAATTCCATTCTGGGATAGATTAATTAATTCTGACCAATGCAAGACTTCAAGGTTGATACCTGATATTTTATTCAATCTTTTCTTGCGTAAATTCCCATTTCGGAAAGGATAAAAATTCAATTTCTATTTTAATTAAACAATCAATGCCTATTCTGTTCTATCTTTCAATTAATAAAACTTAAATCCAGAAAATCCTTTAAATCCAGAAAAATTAGTCTATTTTCGTATATTTACTTACCTAACGGGCAGAAGTTTTCTGAAAGCTATTTTTCTCACTTCCAATTCATCTGACTTCATCATCGAATAAAACACCTTTTCTGGTAACAGACCAAAAGCATTATATTGGATGTTCTTGAAGACAATATTTTCCATTTCTTCAGAGTCTTTCTTAATCATTTGGATCATATTGAATATATACAGCAACTAGCTGCATACTAATACAGTGTAACCCGGATATAAGAGAGTTGTCGCGACCGGAAAAGAAGTCTCTTATATCCGGGTTTGGTCTATTTTATATACATTAACACAGGCTCTAATTTGGGACCAGAAAATATCTCTTATATCCGGGTCTCTTATATCCGGGTTACACTGTAATATATCTAATAAGTTGGTGTTGCTTGTTACAGAGATCTAAAATGTACATACCTCTGGTACACGTGCACATTAACCTGGTTGCTAAAGTTCACAATCCTGCATTACTTAATGGTTCAATTTTCCAGGACAATTGTAAAGTTAAAGTGGACAGCGCTAGCATATATTCTAAAAGGAGGGTTTAGTCTTTACTTAGTACCTCCATTTTCACTATAGATGTTATATTATTAAGAAGGCCACTGATTCATATAAATTCTACTTGTGGCAATTCATGATTTGCCTAGTGGTCCTGTAAAAGCAGTCGGACTTCTTGTATTATCAACATATTTAAAACTGCTTTGAATTGTAGTCCAGTCTTATATAATAAACAGCCAATTGTATATTATTTTCGATGGATCTTCTTCTCCAGAGCAGTTACAAAGCCTGCTTTACATCTATTATTTGTATTTGTGTTGTCCAAATAGCAGCCTTAAGACTGTTTATACTACCAAATTCTTTCATAGCACCAAAGGTTTATTCTTCTAGAACAACACCAGCGGCACCTGTAGTCTATGACTCAGGTATTTGTCAGTCTCAGTTGCTGCCTCTTGAGTAAAGATTAAATGGTGTTTTATGCTCCTTTCTTTTTTTAGTTTAATGTCACCATTTTCTCCTATAACTTCTTTGTACGAAAGTGTTTCTGTATTAATGTTCTTACCAACTCCTCTTAAACAGACACGCTTTTTAATATTTTCAGTGTATCTTTCAGGTGTAATTACTTTTTATTTTAGCCTTTTCTCTATCTATTTTTGACTTTATAATGTTTTTAAAATCAAAACTGAGCTAAAAAGGCCCATAGCCCGTAAATCTACGAGAAGAACATTAGCAAATGATGTACCAAGATTAGCGGAAACGTCTGCCTTATCTTGCATTTTTATTCAGATATTTTTATGAAACGTTTGAAAAAATTTTACTGTAGGAAATAATAATAAGTTAAACTACACTGTCAATTTATATTTTACTTAAAAATTTGCAACTATTATCTATTTTACCTTATATATCTTAAGAGCTTCCTCTGTAAATAAAAAACAAAATGCACGCTGATATAACGGTGTAAATCGCAAATAATCATCCACGAAATTTAAACCCGGTTTATAAAAAATACTAAGTGAAACCGATGTTTATTTTTTTTTTCTCCGAAAGAAGACTATCACTTAAAATAAAGACATGTTTATGATTTATAAATGGTTTTACTGAATTCATTGTAAAACATTATTTCTGAAAGAAAAATAAACTAAAACACTAAAGTTAAATTAATCTTAACATAAACTACGATGTTGCCTTTTTAACAACACTTAAATAATTTATTTTAAAGTAAAATTCATAAAGCATGTTATTTCCTATAACATAATTATATGTGCATTATTTTATATGCTTCTCTTTTCCAGTATTTTAAAGAAATATTAAACCTCTGTTTTAAATTGATTTATATTTCTTAGCCTGGAATAATCTGGCCTGGTTATTTATTTCGGTTAACAACGCAACGCAAATATTAATTAACTCGAATTTAATTACATTTCCTAACATGAATTCGAAATTTTAACGTATAATATTTTGTGTGTGATTTTATGATATCATGTTCAAACTATCTCGAGTTGTCCAAGGGTCTGGTTTAAAAAGTGACTTACATGCTTGGGTGGACATGATTACTAGAGACAGTGATATATGTACTTAACTCGTTGCGTCTTCTCGTGCTAAAGTTCTCGGCTGACATTAAATGGGAAGACTATATTGAATCTATTGATAGTTTAGCTGCTAAGAAAGTTAGTCCACTGTGTGGTACTACACGCACACACATATACACGAACACGTATATATATATATATATATATATATATATATATATATATATATATATATATATAATAAAAAAAAAAAGAATAGTAAGATATATAATTTGAACATATAATTAAACAGAACTAATGGTTTTGATTTAATTATGTAATTGAATTTGAAGTCTTTAGTTTCTGATTTTAAAACATGGTAATTCCTGTGTAGCGATGAAATGATATTTTTAAATCAGTTAATTCATAATATATGTATTTGTATGTGTGTGTAAGGGGCATGTGTCAGTTACATGTTCACATGTGCCTTACTTATTTTTCATCCATAAAGTCCCATGAGCCACTCAAGGTAGAGTATTACGAAATGAGGTTGATGCTCGTAAGAGGGGGAGCTAAGAAGTAGTTTATAAGGATATGTAGGAAAGTTAAGGGTTGACTCAAGACTTGAAGAGGTTAAAATTGGATTATCCGGGAAGCATCCAAACGGGAATGTGTCCCTTCTTGCGAAGAAGCTGTCCGAATTGGACATATTTCTTGCTAACAGAATACGAAGAATACGTAGGTGTCATGCCGGGTCTTAGTCGTGAAACCCTGAACTGGTGGAAATGACGTGGGTTTTATGACAAACTAAACCTAGCAGACACGAAAAAGAAACTACAAATGTTCCTACAGAAGGTAACAAAGGAAAGGGAGAAGAAAGGACAAAGTATAAAGTACAAGAAAGTAGTGTTGACCATGTTTGCCGCAGTCTCTGAGTATGGAATCCAGTGAAGTCCGTAATCTGTTCAATATCAGATGTCGGCAGTGAAGATTCAGAGAAAGTAGCGGTTGTTAAGTAATTCTTTAAGTCTTCGATATCAGGTTGGCAGTGCAGACAAATTGGGAGAAAAAAAATGGCTGCCTTTATACACGTCGCATTGAATATTTTGAGCTTTCTGATTGGTTAACCCTTCTATTGGTGAACTATAAAATGAGTCAGCTCATTTAGGCTAACTCACTAGTACTTACATACCCAAAAAACTGCAACAAGTAGGATTCATGGTGATCAGCAAAAGGTTGAGCCCAAAGTGCAAATTACAAATCGGAGATAAATCCAGCAAGTAGAAATATTTAAATATCTGGGAAGTGTACTAACAGAGGACGAAAAGTGCGATGACGTATTTGAATGGCCAAAGATTTATTCCAAAAACTAAACTGAGTATAAAGACAGAAAAATGTCGCTAGAAACAAAGAAAAGAACGGTTATGAGATATCTGTTCTCTTGTATGGCAGTGATTACTAGACAATCTCCTTAAAGGTGAAAAAGAAACGTTGAAGCAACAGAAATGTGGTTCTACAGAAAGATGCTGAGGATCCCATGGACCGAACATGTGAACAAGGACGAAGTTTGGGAGAAAATGGAAACGAAAAGGAAACTTATACTTAACATCAAGAAGAGTCAGTTGAAATTTCTGAGGCATCTAATGAGGAAAGAGGGCTTGGAAAATCTGATACTCACAGGACATATTTAGGGACAGAGGAAAGCCGCGTCTAACTTATTTGATGGGCTTGAGTAAATGGATAGTAAAATAGGGTTTGGGAAAAATAACAAGAAGACAGAAGTGCTACAAGGAACAGGAAGTTGTGGAGCGTCATGATCGCCTACTTCCTGAAAGGGACACGACACATAAAAAAGCCCCCTTCAATCCCCTCCTCGGAGTGTAAAATCGAGCTGATCATTAGTAGATCAGATATTTTGCTTCTCATTGTGTAGCTCTTGCTGTGCCTTCCTGCGAGTTGTTGCATGTGGGTGAAGGTGATGAATTAATTTTGCTCCTCATGGTACTTCTCACTCGGGCTGTTGAAGAGGCTTTTGAAATCCGTTCGTTTTGCCCTCCTTGACTTTGCTGCCAACCCACTGACTCGAATTCGTCGCCCGCTAATTGCTTATGCACTTCATGCGTTCACACCTGAGACCCAGATTTGTGTTTAACGTCAGCTGTATCGGCTTGGTAATTATATGTGTGTGAAAAAATCGGAAACAAACAAATAGCAAGGTACTTCAGAATGAAAAGAAAAAGAATAAGGAGTCCAGTATGAAGTAGCTGAAACTTGTGAAAGATACGTTTAAAAAGAAGGTGTGTTTATTTACAACAGGTCAAATTGGAAAAGCTCTTTGTTATAGCGATATAAATGCAGATATTCTCGTAGGTGCGTTGAATATCCACATATCTATCTATCTATCTATCTACCCTCCTAGGTAATGACGTGGTTAAGTCAAATAACTAGATATTAGCGACCGTATATACGTGCGTTAATGTGCATACACAGTTAAGCGAATAAATATTTACTCAATTTAGTTTAAGGTGTAAACAAATCAGTGCGCAATGTGGTTAGACAGAGCTTAGAAGTATATATTAATAAATATACATATACCTACGTTCGAATTACAACTCATCAGCCACACGAATTATTACTTTTTATTTTTTTAAATCAAAAGTAATAATTCGTACCTGATGAATTGGTAGAACAACGAAATTTGCACTTCGAACTTATGTATATGTATATTTATTAATATATACTATCTATCCTATACTATCAACATTGACATCGTCATAGGCAGTAAGTTTATGTAAAATAAATAAACCCACCAGATCAGAAGCCTCTGCAGAATCTAATGATCCCATTGAAACATCAAAGTAATCACCAGAGTTCTTAACCCTCTATTCTTTATTGTTGATGAGAATAGATCTCCTACAGTTCATTATTATGTTTATCTTTTCACTGGAGATGTTTGAATATTTTTTGGCAAATTCCAAAGCCAGGGTAAAGAGATCCTTAGAGATGCAAGGGTAAAAAGCCAAAAAATGATTACTTGTCAAAGTAATAATTCGTGCCTGATTAGTTGCACTTCAAACGTAGATACAGGTATATTTATTAATATATACTATCCATCCTAATATGCATATATATGATAACTATATCATTTTTTAATCAATTCACCCCAAGCAAGACGATAATGCCGTTAAGACGCAAAGAGGTACTGGGAGTGAAAGAGAAAGAAAAGAATTTAGAAGAAACTAGAAACGCAATCCTAAATAGGAAACAAGAAATAAACCTCTATTCATGTTCAAGTGACCGGGGAGGAGTGTGTATCGGACGATAGAAGAAATTATGATAAAATATATATGATAAACTATATTATTAAATATAGTTTTAAGCTATGCTATCAATATCAGTGTGATGTCGTCCCCTGGTCGTAGCGCCAACTGTGACGTTCTATCCTGGTCTACCACGGCACCAACTGTGACGTCCCTAAACAGCACCAATTGTGACGTCCTCGCCGCGGCGCCAGCTGTTCGCTCCTCTCTGCTCCGTTCGGGTGTCGCTGCTCCAAACGTGACGTCCGCCTGTCGTGTCAGTCGTGTTGTCTCGTCCTGTGACGACCAACTGGCTTGGTATCGGTCGCGGCACCCAAATGTGACGTTCTAAAATTTTGGTGATTCGGGTGGGAATCTGGTTAGATTTGATATCAGCCTCGTCGTTCCCAACTCGCTTCCAACGCCTGGTTACCAAGGTAACTGCATAGATCTCCAGTCTGCCTACCCACGTTGTGAATTGATCTTAGGCAGACGAGATCAATCAGTGGTTGGGGCCGTAATGCAAACCGAGTTCAACGGGGGTGATACCACACAAATATGCATAAAAGAAAATAAAATGAAAACTCAAAAAGTTCAAAGTATCAAAGAAAAAGGTAACAAACTTTATGTCTCGTTGTTCGATACATAGGACTGCATCTATCTCCCGACCCGTTCTATGGATTGTGACACGTGGTTTTCCGTTAGGCGAGTTTTAACGATTCAAGTTGTTTGCTTTCTAAGAAATTGGTTTTTCGGTGTGTCTTTGGACGAAAGTCGAAGAAAACTTATTTTAGTGGTCTGGATCTAAGTCGCTCTTCAAAATAATTGTTCTTGGGTTGAAGAGGAGTCCGCAATTTGCGTGAATCTTGGTCAGCTATCTGCGAGGCGGCTTCAACTGGAGACTGACTCTGGGAACTGAATTCCTGGAACTCTGGAACTCAACTGATTTCTGCTCGTTGGGGCTTCGCTTTTATGGACGCCGACCAAAACTGGGGTGGGTCTGTCGGCGTCGGGGTTTCCTCGATAATTCTAAATACATATCCACCTCTCTGGTTAGGAATTTCCACTTTTTTTCCATTTTTGGGAGCCTTTCCTTACTCCCACATTCTCACCATACTTCAGAGGGCGTGAACTGCCCTCCCCACTTCTTCGTAGCAGCTTCTCATACCTACACTCTGGATGAGGCGGCAACAGCCTCCTTCGTGCGTCACGTGATCACCACTCGACCAATGATGTCTCAGTCGGGCGTGACGAATCCGCGGCTTTGTTTCAGGAAGAAAAAAAAAATATCTTGCTTAACTAAAAAAAATTATCCCTTCTTTTCCTTTTCTTCCTCTTAATCGCCGTTATCATTTCTATAGTTGCAAACGGGACAATATGAACAATGGCGGTCATAACTCTTGTTCTACACGTGGTTTTCGTCAGGTATTTTATCGCCAATTATCAATTAACACGGCCAACGTCGCCCCGAAAAGACATTTCTAAATTCCCATTCATTTCCTTTCGGTACATATTTCTGATAACATAATTTTATTATCGCAGGCCAAGGATGTTCCGTCGAAAAAAAATCGGTCAGCGGACACGGCTTGTGTGGCTTTTAATTTTTCATATCTGTCCAAAGTCCCTTTTAGTTGCCTGTTTTTCGTCACTTATCGAAATAACATTTTCATTTGAATTTTTCTTTGGCCGGTCGACCAGCAGTTTGTTTACGTACCCCTAGATAACACAGCCGTTATCAAAACACATCTGATTCTTTCTTTCTTTCCCTTTCTTTTTACTCAGAATTTCCCTGTCATTGTAATGACACCCTTTCGCCATTTGTTACTTATCAATATATCCATTGTCTCTTAGCCGTGTGTATGTTCTGCTTATCACCCACGATTCGTCTCGCCTTTCTTTCTGCTTTCTTTTCTTTCTTTTCCTTTTCTGCCTCGTTAAATGGTGCCACATCAGGGAAGGAACACGTGTAAATATAAAGTGAACATTAAGGTCAGCACTGAGCAGTGACAGTCTGTTTCATCTTTGAACATAATCTTCAGGTCATGGGTGTTATGTCGTGGCTTGACTATTTATATATGCTGGTCAAAGATGCATTATGGTTAGCAAGGTCTATGAAATCCAATACCTGTAAACTCTGCCTGGAGAAAATAGACATAATGACCTTCCTATACCAATAAAAATTACTAAATAAATGACCAGACCTGTATAAATTACATACACGGAAATACATTTTACTACTGTCATGGGTCCTTACCTATAACTACAGAATGAACTCTTACTAACACTATGTATACTACGCCTCTCAAGAGAGAGGGACGAATCGAGTCGAGCCGATAGTAGTTCACTCCAAACCAGACTGACAGTCATACTAACACCTTCCACATCTTGTATTATTATTTCGTGTTATACACCTTCGTTATTTCTACTCTTGTGTTCGTGTTATTCTTCCTTGGTCCTAACCTGGACCATAACAACTAGGTCATTTTAAAATAGAAAATTTTAAAAAAATATAATCTTGTATAACTACACAATAAAATTTGCAAATATACGCACTATATGCAACGCAGTTAATGTCACATACTTTAGACAAAGCCAATACTTTAAATTAAAAAGTTAAGATAACCAAACCTTGAAAGAGTAAAAGAAACAAATAAACGTCTGTGAGAAAAGTAGCACCATGGCGCAATTCACTCTGCCAGAAATTTGGAAGTGGCATGCTGTACTGCTTGACATTGGCGCCGGATGCTCCAAAATTTCAGGATGTTTGGGTCTTCAGTGCAGAAGATTCGGAAAGAGTTGAATGAGTCTAATGGCGATTACGAACGTATGGCAGCCCGGAAAACAGTCTCTGATCGTTCTGATGAAAAAAGAACTCCCGAATTTGTTGGTGAGGGCCTCAGTATTTCAGGATATTTTTGAGTAATTTCGGTAAATATATCTTTTACAAGGAGATATCGGTGTTATTGTCATTTTTGAGTAATTATTTTAGTAACAACATTAATTCACTTTCATTTAAACAACATGCTAAATATTTACATAACGTAGATTTTTTCTCTAGTTTTTTCTTTTCTTTTCCTTAACGCTGAGAGGTTTTCTCATATTTTAGAGCTTTGGTTCTCAAACTTTTTTACTCAAAGCACCGTTTTCCCCATATGTCAATATGTTATTCCCCACTTTCCAATGCATAAATAAAGTTGACTAAAAAAAGATCCCACATATGCTCTGCTAAATTTTCCCAAAGAAAGAAACGCGTTGTTTTAAGTTCTTCGTCTTATCATTTTAACAGATATCTATCTATCTATCTATCTATCTATCTATCTATCTATCTATCTATGTTCATATCTATCTATCTATCTATCTACATCTATTACATATATATATATATATATATATATATATATATATATATATATATATATATATTAATGAATATCTGTGACCTCATCATCGCTTACATTTAGCCAACTCCGCAGACTATATACCTCTTGATTATAATTGCCGTTAAACTTTCAGCGTTCTATCACAGTTTTTTTTCATCTATCTATCTATCTATCTATATCTATCTATCTATCTATCTATCTATCTATCTATCACAGTTTTTTCATATCTATCTATCACAGTTTTTCATATCTATCTATCTATCTATCTATCTATCTATCTATCTATCTATCACAGTTTTTCATATCTATCTATCTATCTATATATCTATCACAATTTATTCATATTTATCTATCTATCTATCTATCACAGTTTTTTCATTTCTATCTATCTATCACAGTTTTTTCATATCTATCTATCTATCTATCTATCTATCTATGTGTGTTGCTCACAACCACGTAATATCTCCAACGAATAAAAAGCTAATAACTGATAACCTGGAAATAATAAGCTTTCTTTCAAATACTAAATTTTAGAATCAGGGATAGTATTCCTCAGCAAAAAAAATAAATAAATGGATAAAAAAAAAAACACTGTAAACAATGCAACTAACAAAAATGGCCCCATAAATTTCTTTTCTCACCATAACAACAAAATAAAACGCAGAATAATTATCGTATTTAAAAGCACCCAAATTTTGTTGCCATCAATAATTATATGTTGGAAATTACATTGAAAATACGTTTAGCTCCCACAATACACTAATTACTTCATATGACTTCATATTTAACGGGAAACAGTAAAGCTTGTAAAATATTTCAAAACAGAGGAGCCAGGTAAACCCAACGAATTAAGATATATCACACTATCTACCAGACTATTACATAAGCTTACAACAGGAAACATGTTAAAACTAATACAAAGCAAATTAATTATAAGCTAAACAGTGAGAAGGAACTTCCTCTGTTACTGGTAATGATTGCCTCAACGAATACAAAGTAGAGACCTCGAGGAATTTAACAGGCAGATTTTATGAACACAAAAGAGATGGTTTATAAAATCACATACTCAGTGAATTTGGCGCTCACAGCAATCGGTTTTTCCGTTATTTAGTTTAAAAAAAAAATGCTGATTTAATTAAAAGAGAAAGTAATGTACTGAGGCGAAATACTATCGCTACATAATATACTGGGAATTGGCAACCGTGTTCTTGTAATGTTTCACCCGTTTTTTTTTTGTTTTTTTTTTTTAAATATTCTGTTATCACAAGGTGGGATACTTAACACCAAAAGTTATAAAAATATATATAAAAAAAAGTAATGAATGAAATTGGCTAGAATATATAGCCAAAAACAAGTCAAAAGAATTTAGATTTAAGAGATTAAAATTTCAGCGTTCTAATATCATCACCGATTCCTGACGGTACCTAATTTTAGCCGACGCTTATCTTTTTATATTCTTCTTCCATTTACTACACATAGGTAGATTATCTAGTGATCAAAGATCATATATATATATATATATATATATATATATATATGAAGATATATAGGAAAATAAGAAATAACACGTTAGGTAAATAATCCGGAGTTCTTGAGTAATTTTGTTTTTATTTTTAAAAAACATTGCTCCATATTGTTGACTGACCAGACGATGTGCGCACATGAATGCCATCATTCGCTTTGAAATGGACACCTCTTTCCAAAGGTGACTGATATGTGGATAAAAATTAACACAGCCCCAGCCGCTTCCAAAGTAATTAATTTTGCGAATGAATATGCTT
>CAHIKZ030000585.1:265000-287500 GCA_903632075.3 Acanthosepion pharaonis
AACATTTTATATTTCATCCGATGGATAATGATTATATTTAGAACGTTTTACATCATTTTTATTGGTACATTTCTCTATTCTCAAATATTACCTGATATTATTTACGTTGGCCTTTTATCTTCTTTTCATGTTTCATTATATTTTTCTTGAGTTGACAAATAAGGATTGCTTTAATAAGGTTTCAGCTTGTTTTTTTTTGTTTTGTTTTGTTTTTTTTTTATTAAGTTTTATTTAATCTTGTATATTTATCAACGAACCTCTTTCATCAGGGTTGATCGAAAAGCTAGCCTCTCTAGAGGATTTACACCAGCTTCCCCCCACCAGCCATCATAAATACGTTTAGAAAAATGCTTTATTTTAAAGAAGGTTCAGAATCATTTCGACTTTCAAACAATGGAGTAATTCAAGTCACGGGCACGAACGAGAACAAAGTCGAGAAGAAGATGTAGAACAGATTTACTCGTAGAGTTTGATGGCGACAAAAACTTTTGCGAAAAGAAATATTAGAAGAGAAACGCTGTCCTCTTAATTCAGAGGCCGGTCGATAATTACGAATCTACAGAATCAACAAGCGCAGATTATTCAGAGCTCACTCCGGTAGCAAATAGCTTACGATGCTCTATGGAGATTTTGTGTCTGTCCTCTCTCGCTCGTGTTTATACAAGCTCACGCAATCGCCAACACTCGTTCTTAATTAATCTTTCTGCGATTGCCGTATGGACAGAGAAGTCTTCCTCCGGTGATAAGATGTCGGCTTGTCACTTGAGATTCAAAATCATAGCCTCGGAACACAAATTCTACAGTCATTTTCAGCTTAAGGAATGGAATGAGGAATGAAACCTGGGCAAATTCCTGCTAAGTAAAATTCGATAACGTTGTTATATATATATATATATATATATATATATATATATATATATATATATATATATATATGTATGTATAGGGTTAGGTAAATGAGATAACTAGATATTAGCCATCGTATACGCGCTTCCTGGCGTGCATAGGCTGGTAAGCAAAATAAATGATTAGCAAATTTAGCCAAGAGGTGTAGACAGAATAGTGCTCAATGTCATTACACAGAGCTAAGATATATACATTGATAAATAAATATTTACCTACGTTTGGTGTGCGACTCGATTATCGTTGGTTACCCAACTCAACGAGCACGAGATAAAAGTTATTGTTTATTTAAAAAAAAAAAGATATACAGCTGCTCATGGGATAGACGTTGATTCATAGTTCAAAATTAAAATAGCACAAAAAATAGTACTAAAACAATTTATATATATATATATATATATATATATATATATATATATATATATATGACGTTATATATATATATATATATGTGTGTGTTTGTATATATATATATATATGTAGTTTTAAGGTGTGCTATATTTATGGGATAAAGTGATTAATATCAGAAATATAAATATAAAAGTGAACATTGAAATATAAAAGTGAACATTGAAATCAATGAATGGATTACCCACAATGCAGCACTGACCCATATGTATATAAATAGTCGAGATAATTCCAACACTCGCGGCCTGACGATTGCGTCTAGCATGAAACAGGCTGTCGCCTGTGAGTGTTGACTTAATGTTCACTTATGTATATATATATATATATATGTGTGTGTGTGTGCATATATGTATATATATGTATATATGTGTGTGTATATATATATATATATATGTAGGCTTTGTATTGTTTTTACTAATACTTTAGTTATATTTACCTGACTTTTGCCGAGAATGTTGAAAATTAATATTAGCTCAAGCCCCCAGGAGCCATACCCGTCAGATATTACCTCTACCTAGGAGAGTTCTGCGGTTATTATTCGGCGCCTAAGGCTTCCCAAAAAGGGGAGGTGCCGATGAAGATTGAGCAATTTTCCATGGTATTGCTGGTAAACTCAATTTTAACTGACCTTGTGTCATATTCAGCTGTGACGTTAGTACACTGATAAATAACTGCCAATACTGCGTGTGTGTGTTTGTGTGTGTGTGTGTGTGTTTGTCTGTGTCTGTGTGTGTGAGCTAGATGGAGAGGCGGAGAGAGATTGAGAACATTAATCGTGAGCTGAGGCAACAATTCTTCTGTAATACATGTTTAATTGAGAAATGACTGACGTCTGTCCTTATTCTGTTTTCATTGTTTGCGAGGACGATTTTTTTTTAATTGGTATAGAAATTGTACAAATAATTATTCGTTTCGAGCGGTTCAGAGAGGAAGAGGACAACTTCGACAACTTTCAGTCTGATTACAGTAACACTTACTCACGAGTGACGACGGCTCAACTCAAATCCTTGAAAATTGTCTAATACATTATCCGAAAGATCGTTAATCAATTTACACACCCGCTAAGTCTAGAAAAGAAATCTCTTTTCGCATAGAAGAAAATATAATTAAAAAAAAAACTTTTCAGGAGTGACTTGTTAGTGACTTTAACGAAATATACACTAACGATTACATCATGTCGAAAGGCTCTCTCACACACTCTCACACGCATACATGCACGCGCACACACACACACATATATATAATAGTATACTATGAATGGTAAAACATCCTCGATATAAAATAAGAGACTTACAATTATAAACTATACATATATATATATATATATATATATATATATATATATATATATATATATATATATATATATATGAATCAAACAAGTAATGCGCATTCGATTATTGCGTTTTTCGATTAGTGGCCTAAAATTGGTATATACCAAAATTCGATTAGTGCTTACATATTACTTGATTACTGTGGTAAAACATTCTTCAGTTTAACCATAGTAATTGAAAATTGATTTTTTTTTAATTATCGATTAATTAAACATTTTCTAAAATTTAAAAATTGGTGACTATTTAAAATGGATAGCTATTTTGTTTGTCAAGTATCACGTTGCCTAAGTCATTACGGTAGTGTTAAAAAAAATGAACAGTTATAAATAGATAAATTTTATAAAATAAGACAATAACAAAAATACATATTTGAATATTTGTTTCTATTAAAAGATTTTGAATATTTTGATATTTTTTCATGTTTATTTTGAAGTTCTTACAAGGTAAACCTCCAGATTTTTAAAGTTAAAAGCTCTAAATGTTATTTTTATCTTTAGATTTTTTTTTCAAACGTGTATTGAGCACATTTTAATAATACTGTTTCCTGGTTTAATTCAACTATGACTATTAACCTTTCATATATATATATATATATATATATATATATATATATATATATATATATATATATATATATATATATATATATATTGATAATATTAGTGGTAAATATACACATACATATATATTTGCATAAAAAAAAATTATTCCAAGAGGAATTTTTTGAATTTGTAGGTCAGATGAATTGGATCGTATTTATGATTCAAATGGAATAAATGACCATGGAATATTAGTATTTAAGTCCTTTTATTATATATATATATATATATATATATATATATATATATATATATATATATATATATATATATATATGCATGCATGTATGTATGTATATATATATATATTCGAGTGGACACTAAGATAAAAAACAGTGTAAATGAGGTCATTTTCATGCTTAAACGCATTTTTCAGGTCATGTATTTTAGTGGTCACTCGAATATTTACCGATTCTGGCCAACGGGGCATTATAATATGCAAGGTCAGATAACACGATAAAGGTCAATTACATGACCTTTATATTTACGCACGCGCTATTCCTGAAATCAAAGACTTTTACTGATGGATATGGATATAAATATATATATATATATATATATATATATATATATATATATATATATATATATATATATATATATATATATATATATAGGGTTAAAGTTACTATACAGTTACTTATTTAAAAAAGCAAAGCAGTGAAGCAGGTGACTTGTAGTTCGAACAGCGTCTGTAATTAATTTACTATTGATTACCATGACATTTTATTGTTATTAACTGGAATTAACTCGAATCATACTAATAATAAATCTATGAACTCTTGACTAATTGCTTTGTCTTAATTGTTATTGTAAGTAATGGTATAGTGACTATTATTGCCACCCTATATATATATATATATATATATATATATATATATATATATATATATATATATGCATATATATATATATATATATATATATATATATATATATATTAAGCGTTTCACACCAAGAAAGTCGAAAGTGCCACTATTACGCATAGTGTTACATAGAGAGAAAGTGAGAGAAAAGACCGAGTATAGGAGGATTTAGCAAATGATAAAAGATGAACTATGTTCAAGACAACAGAAGATGGCGATTGACGTTGCATTTAAATTTTCGAACATTGTAGGAAAGCAAGTAAGAGGAATGAAGTTTCACTGTCAGGAAGTGGGAGAAAAGAAATTGCTGGAGTAGAAATGACGGTTACATTTAACTATTTCAGCAGTAAAAGGGTGGGACCTAGATGCCACTCTAGTAGCACGCTTAAATTCATGTAGTAGGGACACCAGGAAAAAAAAAGATCGTCGGAGCAGTTGCCATGAAAATATTTGTAGAAAAGACAGAGGGAAGCCACATCACGTATGGGAGAAAGTGACTGAAGTCGAGATGCCAAGACAGGATCGATTCCATTGCAAATCCTTCTTTGGATTTTGTCAGGAGCCTATAGGTGGATATCAAGAGCACCAGACCAGATATGGCAACAGTATTCACTGCTTGGGTGAATGGTGCATTTGTAAATGTGCAAGATGGATTCTAACGGTGAAAAACCTTCTGGCACAACACGATGAACTAGCTTTCCTTGCAGTAGATGCAGCTATTGATTCAATGTAGTTGTTCCACTTCAACTCATTTGAAAACGTGAGGCCAAGAAGATGCAGTGAGTTATTCTCCTGGAGTCGAGCATCAGCCATGCTGATGGCGGGCAAGGAAATTTCTCTATGGTGGTTAAATTAAAGGAGTTTAGTTTTTCGAGTTATTCAAATTTTCGAGCCATTTCCTGTCCCAGTTGACCACTAATTGGAGGACCTTTTCAAGAGCAGTGGCCTGGTGTTTGTCAGCTCTGACGGACTTGCTATTAAGACAAGAGTAAATGGTAGCGTCATCCGCATAAATGCCTACTTGGGAACTGATGACAAGTTCAATAATAAAGATCAGAATCAGCATATGGCCCAGGTTAGAGACTTTGGGGACATCTGCGTTCGTGTGAATGGAACTGGAAGCGAGCCCGTTCAGAACGGCCTTCATTTCACAATTTAATAAGAATGGGTGGATTAAATCAAACATTCGTCCTGTAATAATGTAGCCCTGAAGATGGTCTCATATGAGATTGAAAGTACTTAAGAAAATAAAAACTATTCGAAGGAAAATGTTGGTATTTTTCTTACTTAATTTTCTAAGTCTACCAAAATATTAATACGCGAACTTGAAAAGATCATACCGGAAACTAACTGACATAATATGACTAAATTATTTAACTAAAAATATATATATATATATATATATATATATATATATATATATATATATATATATATATATAGCTCAAACACAAATATTCCATGGCTATAATTTATTACATTGGAAACGTAATTACGATCCAAATCATCAGACCTACAAATTCAAAAAGAAATTAGAAAATATAACTCCGGGTATAAAAAACAAAATTTTAGAGTGTATGTGTGGGAGTGGGAAACAAGTGTGAGAGGGAATGTATGAAAGCTCTAGAGAGAGGCTGTAACAGAAGAAAGAAGAACAGGAAGGCCTAAAGGTGAGGGTGGGGATTAAAATTTAACAGAGAAAAGTTTTAAAGAGAGGAGTTAAATAACGGTTTAGATGAGTGAGATACAGATAAATATGAATTATTTTCAGATGCATAATTCACTACCGATTCGCTGACCTAAAATTAAAATTTAAAAAAAAAAACAGACACCGGAAACGTGTGGATACATTTGTGGTGACATTACGCACAATATAAAACGATATGATCTTAACTTAAAATCCAGCCAATTCATACTGCCGATGCCTATGTGAAAAATTTCTGTATATATATGATAGCACTTTATGCTAATAAAAGAGTGTTCGGTGTAAAATTATAGAGCGAAAATGTACGCTAATAATAAGTTTATATTTGTTCCTTACCGTTTAAAACAACTTTGAGTTTCATGCATCTGATAGTCGACTGCCACAAACTGTAGTTATTTCCCAAGCTTAGCTTAAATGTGGCTCAGGGCCGAAAGTATGGGGCATCTAGTGAGGATCGAACTCACTTTTCAGTTGTAATTGAACTAGTAAGACAAGGTTGCTAACCATTACACCACGCCGAGCTGCCACAGCCACAAACTGTAATCTAACCATTCTAATATGTCAAAATTTGTAAACTACTGTTAAGATAGTGGAGCAGTCCATTTTTTTCTCAAAAGTAAAAGGACTACTCCATTATGGGTCATGATTTTCAGGCACTTTTCTTTTTATTCCGATAAACATTATATGCCTGGATAGATATTACTGATTTCAGACAGTGAATTTAATATCTACCGGCATAGAGATGGAAAGAACTAATAAAGAAATATGAGACACCCAAGAGAAATCGAAGCTGTATTCTCATTTTTTTTTTCCATTAGGTAAAAAAATTAAGGTAAATGTGCCACGAGAAACCTTCACATTAAAGCAAGTCTCAACTACCCTATTTAAGAAATGCGTATTTTTCTATGGGACATTTCGAGGTCTATATCTGTTAACGTTACTTCCATAAAGTCTGACATATCTTTTTCTTATTATAAACGTTATATTTAGTGGGTACACGTGTTTCAGTATACATCCCTGTATTTTAAACAATAAAATTAATGTCTACCGGCCTAGACATCCAGTGTACTACGAAATAAATTCTGTCAAGAGGAATGGAACGTCTACTCCCTTTTTGAATCAGGAAAAACACATTTAAGCTAAAGTCTGACAGTAAGGCATGTTTACGAAGACCATTTAGTGGATATGAACACAGTTAAGTGATGGATAATAATTTTCGGCGATCTATCTGAAATCGTAGGTCGCCATCGCGGGTGCAGTTCCTTAGGAAATGTAGCATACAGCCTCGTTTCCTTCGCTGGTAGAAACACATAACCGCAGGTTGTGAATATGTGGAAAAACAGTTGTTTTTTTAATGCTAAAAACCTACCATATCCAACTGTGTTTCTCTTGCTTTTTAAATCTGTTGTATTTTCCATGGAAAGAAATTTATAGCATTTCTTTCGGAGGTTCCTTCGTAAAACTCAACTAAACACAATCGATAGAAAATATTGGTTATTTCACTTTGAGAAGCTATTACCATGATCGAACATCGATAGCTTGACAGAGAGAATCCTTGGTTTTATTAAAGGTTGAAAGTATGAAGCTGTAGGAATATTTCTGCTTGGGGTGGAGCTACTAAAATTGTCTGATAGTTTAGTTGGCTTCAGGGAAGAAAATAATGGATCGAATGAGTATTTGATAGATAGATAGATAGATAGATAGATAGATAGATAGATAGATAGATAGATAAAAATTGAAATTAAATAGATAGATAGATAGATAGATAGATAGATAGATAGATGTCATCCCACAGTTAGTTATTCACAAAGGGAGAGTCATTGCAACGAACGACCTGATTAGATAGATGTCAAGACACTGCTGTTCATAAAGAAACAGATATTGCAATGCATGACCTGACCAGAAAGATAGATAGATAGATAGATAGATAGATAGATAGATAGATAGGAGCAGACTGAGATAGATAGATAGATAGATAGATAGATAGATAGATAGATAGATAGATAGATAGATAGATTGGAGAGTGGGGAAAATTCAGCAGTAAGGAATAGTGTAAAAGTGAATAAAGAGTAGGCAAGATGGGAAGATTGAAAGCAAAAAGTATAAATCGGAGCGAAGAAAAGAAAAATGAACCTAAAATCCTTCCCCTTAAATATGGAAGCACCAACTGTGGTTTGAATAAAACACCGACAGAAAGAAATTCGATTGAAAAAGGCAACGATGGTAAAGTAGAAGAACGGAAGAAAAATTGAAAGATTGAAAGACGAGATGATAGAAAATATAATGAAAGAGAAAGATTATAAAATAAAATTAAATTGAACACAAGATGTGATTAAGTATAAATTAGGAACAAAACGAAAGTTTTGTTTGTTTTTTTTTTTTAAATCAAACAAAGAAAATCAAAATCAAACAATCTGAGCAAAGAAATATATCTCTATCTATAAAAGGCAGGATGTCTCTGTGTGTGTGTGTGTGTGTGTGTGTGTGTGTGTGTGTGTGTGTGTGTGTGTGTGTGTGTGTGTGTGTGTGTGTGTGTGTGTGTGTAACGAATGCACAGCCGCAATTTTCGACGGATTTGCACCAAAATTAACATGCACATGCTCCAAGTTAGCGGGAGATCCAAGACCGACTTTGCATTTCCCAACTTCCATCGATAGTGGAAATAATCATTTTTTTCATTCTTCTACGGCAGTTTTCATGTAGTTTGTGGCCATTTTCTACTGGCCAGAGTGAGAGCCTATAGCTAACTGCCACGAATAGGCAGGAAGATTCTATTCGCCAGCGTGAGAGCCAACAGCTGACTGACACGAATGTTAACTAACATGCAAAAAAAAATCGATAGCTGCATTCGTCACAAGTGGGAAAAATTTAAATCTGCATAGCACTTTACTCCAATTGGCTCATTCGCTTGCCTAAACTCAACGTTGATTTTGATCCCGCAGAACTGGGTTAGGTGGGAAAATGTATTTGTTGCTAACATTCTTTTTTCATTCGGTTTTTCCAGTTACGAGTCCGTTTTTAAAGCTGATCGTTTTGTGTTCATTTAGTTTAGTTCTTTTTTCGTAACAGATTTAATGTTTAGTATAGAGCTTAGAAAAAATTCGCAGTGTGAGATAGGCAAGAAGTAAGGCATGTAGCAACATCAACACGGCAAAGGACACTCCTTTAAAGGCAAGGAAGGGCAAACATATTTTAAGTCAAGTGATAGTGATTGCTGTATGAGTCGTACGATTTTTGAATCAAGCACGGGCAACGCTGGGCCATGCTGCTAGTATGAAATAAAAAGATAAAGAAATGATAAGTTTTAAGATTCTTCTTCTTCTCTGTTCCGTGTTCATTCAGTTCGTGGGCGTTCATTGCTCTCCACAACGTCTTGTCCTTTGCAGCTCTTAACATTGATTTCTTTCTATCTCTCCCCATGCCTGTTCTGCCAGATTTTTTTTCACTCGGGCTCGTTAGACGGGTTATTATCTTCTTCCCGCTGTCCCTGTGGCCGAAGGCTGCCGGCCGATTGGGTGCTTGCAGATTTGGATATAAACCCGACCAATTTCACCCTTCTCACAGACGTGCCGTCGTCTCCCTCTGTCTTTTCTACAAATACTTTCACGGTAACTGCTCTGACGATCTATGTTCGGTAGTTCCCAGACTGCATGAATTTAAACGTGCTGCTAGACTGGTATCACGGTCCCACCCTTTCACTGGCGAAACGGTTAGATGTAGCCGACTCTTCTACTCCAACAGCTTCATGACTCGCACCTCCCGTCTGTGGAATTCTCTTTCTGTTACTTATTCTTCTGATAGCTATAGTCTCCAACTATTCAGGTGTAATGTCAATCGACATCTCCAGATGACTTGATGACCCTGTCCTTCTCTTCATCCTTTCCGCTATCAAGCCTCTTTACTGTCGTTCCCATTGTAACCCCTTGTGTGCTAGTGTCCTCCCGCCTTGCTTGGAGTTAAATGCTTTAAAGAAAAATAGAGATATCAATATCAAGCAGAAATTTAAAATATCTGTGAAGCGTTTTAACAGTGGTTGGAAAATGCGACACGGAGATACGCGAACGAAAGAAAAAATTCAATGGCTAAGCAAGATATTGAGAAACGAGAAAATTCGTTAGAAACAAAGCAACGAATCCTGGATAGTAATGTGGTATCCATCCTCTTATATGACAGTGAAGGCTGTGTAATCTCCCAACGGATAAGAGAAAAAAATATCTAGAGTTAATAGAAATATAGTCCTACAGAAACACACTGAAAACTCCATGAACGGAACGAGTAAGCAACTCTTGCACTCAAAAGACAGCTGAAATTCCTTGGATACGTAATGAGGAAGAAGTGATTGGAAACATCTCACAAATCATATTGAGGGTAATACAGATAGCGGGAGGCAAAGAGCCATTTACTTAATAAGCATATATGAATGGGTGGCAGAACTGGGGTGGGGGCCGTTGCTTTAGCAAAGGGAAAAAAAACTGCTATGAGTATCACGAGATTGGAAGTTGTGGAGAGTTGTGATCGCCTATATCCCGAAGGGACGCGTTGCATGGAGAAAACGTATACCGGACTGGTGTCTATCATTTTGTTTGTAACTGGACATCTGTCTACCTTTGAAATTCTAGGGTAAAGTCCCATGTCTACCTTTTAGACATTCTTGTAAACTGGACCGCGCGAACCTTTTAAATGACAGTGTATATTGAATCTATGTCAAAATTTCTAACAACCCAGTAAAACGGGAAGGAAGGAAAGAAGGAAGGAAGGAAGGAAAGAGAGAAAGAAAGAGTTTGAAAATGAAGAAAATGAGGAAAATTAAGAAAGAAAGAAAGAAAATCATTTAGGCAAAAAGAAAGGAAAAATAAATAAATATGAAATAAATAAAGAAAGAAAGAAAATCATTTAGGCAAAAAGAAAGAAAGAAATAAAGAAAGAAAGAAAGAAAGAAAGATGAAATGAAAGGAAAAAATAAGGAAGAAAGAGGAAAAACGTGTAGGTAAGAAAAATGGAAAAACTAAATAAGAAAGAAAGAAAGAAAGAAAGAAAGAAAGAAAGAAAAAAGAAAGAAAGAAGATTAGAAAGAAAGAAATAAGGAAACAAAAGTGTGAAAATGATGAAGAAAATGAGGAAAAATTAAAAAATAAAAGAAAAATGTGTAGAAGGAAAGTGAAAAGGAATAAGAAAGGAAGAAAGAAAAAAGAAAGCATGGAAAAAAAGAAAGAGAGAGAGAAACAAAGAAAGAAACAACGAAAAAAAATGGAAAGAAAGAAAAAAGAAATAAAGGGAATGAAATTAGAAAAGCATGAATTAAATATTAAATATTTAAAAATAGTGAAAAATAGAAATAAGTTGATAAAAAAAATATTACGAAAATAATAAAGTGAGTAAACGAGAAAAAAATAAAGAAAAAAGAAATAAAGAAATATAAGAAAGAAAGAAAGAAAGAAATATAAAAGCGATAACAATGTGAAAGGAAGGAAATAGTGGAAAGAAAGAAAGAAAGAAAGAAAGAAAGAAAGAAAGAAAGAAAGAAAAATATATATTTAAAGAAAAGAACAAATGATGGAAAAGAGAGAAAAAATACGTAGACAAGGAAGGCGGTAGACAAGAAGGAAAAGGAATATTGGTTCATCGTTTATCACCGAAATTAACCCACATCGAACAAGGAAAGGGTAGAGATAAATTAATGGCTGCTAAACTGTAGAGTTTTCTTTTCACACTGGATCAAACAAAGCCAAATTTACGATTTTCCCTTTATTAGAACGCAGTTAGTTTATTTTTCAATATTACAAGACTGTTGATACAGATGCCAATGCTTTTACGATCAAATCACGCTCAAAGAATTCCTTTTCTTTACCGAAGTTAAAAAAAACACCTGAACATGATCAATATTTATTGGAATGATAGATTAGAAACAAGAACACGGTAAGAAGCATGCAGTCTTGTGTCAGACTACACATAGATTACTAAATGAAGAAGAGATGGTTGTCGATTAAAGTTTATAGCTTAGGAGGAGGGGGAAGATAAAAAGGATAGAGATTTTCCGATAATCTACTTGTCAAAGATTATCGTATGAATCATTCGGAACAGTCATTTTATTTGTTTATTTATTTCGTAATTGATTATGAATTTATAATTGAGAATACAGACTTCGGATAAATCTTTTTCTTTTTTTCGTTTTCTTGTAAATTTTATTATTATTATTATTATTATTATTATTATTATTATTATTATTATTATTGTCGTTGTTGTTGTTTTCTTTTTAGCTCTGCTTTACATTCGATAAGAAGTTTTTTTAAATCTTCGAAAGCAATATTCTCCGCTCTCTAATCTTTTCTGTGTAATGTTGCCGCCTCATTTATTACGCGGATTTTTTCTCAATAAAACCCGTACGTTTTAAAGCACTTTTTTTTTCCAATAATCCGGGGATAGGGTGCTTTATATATATATATATATATATATATATATATATATATATATATATATATATATATATATATTATAATTTTTTGTAGTCAATTTGTATTAATCCTGCTCTTATGTTTCTCTGTTGTTATATATATATATATATATTATTTCAGTCATTTTTATGCTATAAATTTTTTTTTTCGTTACGCTTTTTTTCGTTTCTTTGGCCGTTTTGTTTTCCTACCTATTTCTTAATTCGACTCACTGTCTTTCTTCTTTCTTTCTTTCTTCTCTCTCTCTCTCTCTCTCTCTCTCTCTCTCTCTTTCTATATATATATATATATATATATATATATATACGAACACTATTAGATTCTATCCGTATCCATTCAGGCCCATTTGTTCATTTCTCTCGCTATCCGATTCTCTCGCTATCTCTCTCTCTCTCTTTCTCCTATATATATATATATATATATATATATATATATATATATACGAACACTTTTCTATCCGAGTCCATTCAGGCCCATTTGTTCATCTCTCTCGCTATAATATCTATCAAATTGAAAAACATGAGTTCTTGTTCTGCTTCTTTCTCACCACTTTTTTTTTAAATCGAATTCACCCGACATAAAGAAGTAAAGTTACTAAGATACAAGGGGTTACTGTAGGTACCTCCACGAAATCGCTAAAAAAAGAGCATAGCTTGATGAAAAAGACGCCAAACTTGCCGAAAACAAAATTTTATTGTCTAAATGCTTATGTTATTATTAAGAGGAAAGACTAAAGTTTTTTTTACTTATTTTAAAAGTATTTTCCTTCTTTTTAGAAAATTCTAAATTTTGATTTAAAAAACCTTGTTTCTATTTGTATCAGCGGAACTAGTAAATAACAATTTTTAGCGCGTTCTTTTGGTATGACACACATTAATTTGAAAAATCGTGCAAAAATAGAAATAATTGTCGGATGTTAATGAAACTTTCAGGAACTTATCACAGATGATTGAAATTATTATAAATATGTTTTTTTTATTAAAGTCATGGTAGAAATATTTTTTTAAATATTTATTACCCCCCATAACTAATTTTATGAAAACGCTAGAAATTCGATCGCATCGGGTTTAGTGATTACAATAATTAAAAGCACAGGGCTTTGTGGAATGCAAATCATTTTTTTTTGTTTTTAATTAGAGCCAACGTACCTGAAAATCAGCTCCGAATTGTAACACACAAAACTCCATAAAACAAAGATATTATTTAATTTCAAATGCTTTTATTTGCTTTTAGTTGTTTTTATAAATATGGACAATATTTTCTGAAAGCAAAAAAATTTTTTCGATGAAAAATGAATTTTTAATACAATTATTTGTTATTTCTTTAATTATAATAGATTTTACATTTAAGTTGTTAAAATATTATAAAATTAGTTAAAAGCCGCATCGGCTTTCCTAAGTGCCCTTATGAGATCTTTTTTAGCGCGTTGTAAATTGTATCATTTTGACTAATCAGAAGATCCACAGTAATTAAGAAATGTAATTTTGTGCTTATAACCGGGCTGTAATTATAAAGTACGGAAGACCAACCAGAATATAATTAAGTTGCGTTATTTCAGTTAAGCATTGTTCTCCGCTGTTAAGGCCTTTACTTTTGCGAAACATGTGTGGAGAAGTTAATTTGATTTTTCAATTTCAACTGAGAAGGGTACCTACAAGTATCAGTATCATCTTATGAAATTTATATGATCTTATTTTTATATTAATCTCAGTTATGACATTTTCCATAAATGAAATATCAAAATTAATAATAAAATGAATGCAAATACAAATAACAGTAAAATGTAATAAATGTACATAATATTATAATATTTTATGTACAGTTCTGATAAAATTTTCATTAGAAAGGTACCTATAAATTAATTAGATACATTTCTTAGGAAATATGAAATTTAATGTCACTCTTAACAGTCTTATTTTAATTTCTTTATTTTCCATAAAGCATCATAAATGTAAAGGTGAAAGCTAAGTACAAAAAAAGAAAAAAAATAATTAGATCGCTGAAAGTTTTCGTTAAAAATAACGAGGTAAATAATTTGTTCACTTAAATGTAAATTATTTCACTTTTCTCCTTCCGTAGAACAAATTAGCCTCATGGAATTCGTAAATATGTCATTCATCAACTGTCAAGAGACGTGAAAGTTTATGACCTGCTTTGTTTTATTTTCAAATTACATCTTTTTGGCACAAAAGCTAAGTTAAGTTTGGTTCAAAATATTTTAAATAAACATTATAATTTCTGATTTTCTTAAAATAAGTTTTGAAAAAATGATAATTGATATTTAAAAGAATTTCAAAGTAAGATTTCCAGTTTTTTTTTTTAAATGGAAAAAAATGGTCAATTTTGCTGACTCAAAAAAAATAGATTTTTAACGAAAATTTCGGACGTGCTAGGAACGATTAAAAAATGGAAAAAAATACTTTGATCTTTCCTCTTAATAATAACAAACATTTAGACGATAAAATTTTGTTTTCGTCAAGTTTGGCGTCTTTTTCATCATGCTATACTCCTTTTTAGCGATCTCGTGAAGGTACCTAGGTTACTGGGTGTGAAAGAATAAGAAAACAGAAACATTACTGACATTGCATTTAAATTTTTGACGATCAATCTTGACTAGAAAACAATAAACCAGAAGACAGTTCCACACGCGAGAAGTGTGAGAAAAGAAACTCTCAGCATCTTACGATTACATCGAGCTAATTCAATTGTAAACCGATGGTTAATCTAATTCTGTGATCCTAATCTAATACTGTACCTAAATCCATAAAGTCCAGCTAGCATAGCAAATGAGTCATCCGAACAATTACCATGAAAGTATTTATAGAAAAACCACAGAGAAACAACGTTACACCGGTGGGAAGGTGACTGAAGCCGAGACGCCATGTCAAGACGAATAATATTGCTGATTCCTCTTATATTATCAATAAGAATTGGAGATATTGCAGGGTCACCGGACCATATATGACAGCAATATTTTAATCGTGGAAAAATGGTAGACTTATCGATATATAAGATAGATTCAGGAGAGACAAATTTCTTAGCACGACACAGTGAACCGACTTTCTTAGCAATGGACCTAGCAATGGATTCAATAGAGTTTTCACTTCATGTCAGCCGTATTGAAGCTTGAGGTGTGAATACCAAGCAGTACAGCATGCCGTCTTCAAATTTCTGAGGGAGTCAATTGCGTCATGGTGCACTTTTTCTCACAGGCAGTTCCCAACTGACTCTACTGTACTACTCAAGTACACATGACACAGTGGATAAAGGCGTTGGTTAGAGCCAGTGACAAAACCCACAGAGTGTGAGTTCAATACCAGGTTAAGGCAGTGGAGAACTTGGAGAGGGGAATTAACAGGAGATAACTGATAATTGACGTCCATTAGACATGGCATGTGGAACTAGAACAGTCTACCCCAGTGAGGGTTCAGTTCGACACCTGAAGAAGGCCGGAGCATACAACGGCCGAAACGTTGTAATAAATATGTCGACAAAGATGAGGACAATTGTCCGAATAATGTAAATAGTGTACATAATACCTCATCTCAGAAACATAGACAGATATATCGACAAAATAAATAAATAAAAAAAAAAAAAAAAAAAAACAACGCACATGTGCGAAATTAAAAATATGAAATGGCGACAACGACACCCCCGGGGTTATAGCTTATCCTGATGCCATGTTTGGTTTAAATCCATCCCACAGATTCTGATTCTATAACTGAGAAAAGAAACATTTCATTTTATTTTCATGGATTATTAAAATGACTAAGAAAAGTGTCCGGAACTTTTATGTAATATCAGTCCTTCTGCATGGCAGTAAATGTTTGACAATCTCCTCACAGATGTAGAAGAGACTTGAGGCAACAAAAGGACGCTGAGAATACCATGGATCGAACACGTGATCATCGACGGTGGTTTAGAGAAAATGGAAGCAAAAGGATACTTATAATTAACCTCAGAAAGAGAGAGTAAAAATTCCTAGGACACATAATGAGGAAGGGAGCTTGGAGAATTTGATACTCACAGGACAAATTGAATACAAGAGGGACAGGTGAAAACGACGTATAATCTACGTAGCGAAGATGATGAAACATGGTTTAGGAGAGATAGACAAAAATATATTAAGATTTATTATTTATTAAGAGCAAAAAATGACACAAACTTGTGGAGAGCCATGGTCGTCTACAGAAGGAGTAGGGAGAGGCACAACTTATTAATTTACTACCAACAATTTAATCTACCTTCTTTAACACTATAATTTTACGCGGTAATATTTAACTTCCGTCTTTCATCTTATTTTTGATTTTTCAAGTGCTTCAGTTTTGACCTATGTCAACGTAATGTAGCCTGACACTCCTTGGATTATAGCTAATCCCCATGTCGAGATTAGCTGAAATCTATCATGGAGGATGTGAGTTTCTAACAAACAAGCAGACGTTTCATTTTATTATTTTAGATGAGTCACACAGTAAAAAAAATATTTATAATAATGATAACGCATTTGTTTGATAACGAGACGTTACTATTTCAGTTCAATAGGATGGGCTGTTGTATTGAATTAAAAATTCCCTTCCGTATTTCGCCCATGAAATACAAAAACTGAGTCATTGTGTGTCGTTCGTTTGCGTTCAATTCGCTACAGTTGTAAAATAGGGGGAGGGGTTACAGTTCGATGGAAATTATCAGCAGTTGTTTGTATTACCGGCCCCAAATTCAGAAATGCTCTTTGATGTCTTTTTTTCTTCTTTTTTTTTAAAATTCTTCTGTTTGTTTAAAATCATTTGAAGACGTAGTCATAGTCGATGCACTTAGAAATCTTCTGGGTTGTTTATTAAAAACAAAACAAAAGATAGCCATATTCCTGAACAGCTGGCGAGGGCGAAGGGAAAATCATAAGCGTAGTGGAATTCAACGACACCTGCTGCCCAATTTAATTTATTCTTACCCCCCCCTACACTCTTGTGGCGATTTATTTATTTTAACATTGCCCACCCAATATAAAGCCCAAGAGGCACTCACGGTAGAGTCTTAGTGAATGAGTATAAACATTGCGTATCACGGGGATAAGTAGAATACAAGTGGGGTTGGAATACTAGAGGTTTAGAAAAAAAATGATCGAATACAATAAGTGAGCAGGGTGGAATAGCCGGGGGAGTTGGAAGAAATTCTGAAATATAAGGAAAGGGGAGAGATAAATTAATGGCTGCTAAGCTGTAGAGTTTTCTTTTCACACTGGATCAAACAAAGCCAAATTCACGATTTTCCCTTTATTAGAACGCAGTTAGTTTATTTTTCAATATTACAAGACAGATGCCAATGGTTTTACGTTCAAATCACGCTGAAAGAATTCCTTTTTCTTTACCGAAGTTTAACTTAAAAAAAAACTTAAAAAAACCTGAACATGATCAATACTTATTGGAATGATAGATTAGAAACAAGAAAACGGTAAGAAGCATGCGGCCTTGTGTCAGACTACACATAGATTACTAAATGAAGAAGAGATGATTGACGAACAAAGTTTAATATATAATCAGTGAAGGCGGTTAAATACTGGGTGTGTTGGAAGAAATTCTGAAATATAAGAAATGAAGGCGGTTAAATAGTCAGGAGTGTTGGGAGAAATGCTAAAATATAAGCAATAAAGGCGGTTAAATAGTCGGAAAAGAGCAAAAATATAATAAACGGGAAAGCCGGAATAGTAAAAGTTACTTGATAAAAAACTAAAAATAAATTTGCACTCCGTGAGTTTAACAATTTCTAGAAGTGCGAGTTTGATACTGATTTTCTTTTACTAACGATCACCCTATAAAGCCACGAGAGTCTCTCAAGTTAAAGAATTACTGAACAATGTTGTTGTATGAGTTGTTAAGAGTGTGATGTAAGACGCGCAGTTCATGAGAATATGTAGGAAATATAACGGTTGATGTTAGATTTGAAGAGGTCAAGATTGTGGTGGTCGAGAAAGCATCCCCTTGGATTCGATTTCAAAAGTAGTGCTTCGTGGGCAGATGTACGAAAGGGACTTACTTCACAATAATGGATTACGAAATGGGGGTCAGGGGGTTCGGCTCGGAGTACGCGGTGTGGTGGGTCTTAGCTATGGGGTTTAGAGCTGATGGAACTATCTATTTCTATTTCTAAATAGGAGTAGATGCGTCCACCCATTGTCCGGTTCACACTCCTCCCCGGTCTTTTGAACAAGAGTAGAGGTTTATCCGTTGTCTCCTGTTTAGGAATGTGTCTCCGGTTCCTTCTAAAAATCTGTTTCAGATTTATACTCCTAACGCTTGTCGTTCCCTACACTTTACAACTCCACAGAGTAACTGTTGTGGTACGATCCACCTAATTTACATAGTGGAGTACCGACGATATAAATATGGGTTGGTACCGGAAGACGGGGGGAGAAGGAAGAAGAGATCGAATCGAGAGACTCTGCCCGACTGCGATTAAGTCAACCCATTCTGCAGGAACCGTCTTCCCAAGAATATACCAAAACTAACTGTAAATATTGTGTACCTTTTTCCTTGTTTCAATACATTTTGTTTATGTACATTTTGTGTTGTATTATTATTATTCCATGCTTATCCAAGCTTCAACAGTAACTCTCTACCTTGAGTAGCTCTTAGGCCTTGTATTGGGTGGACATTAGTGAAAAATGTAAATAACGATAGATTAGTAGGAGGATTGGAACGTTTCGTCTGTGGGTGTAGGGTGGGAAATAATTCATCACACATAATGGCGCGTAGTCGCTTTTGAACTTTATCCAGACTGGAAAAGAATTCAAGGCAGTATGACAGCAGTAGTCCATTCTCGGTCTGATCCGGCTCTTGTAAAGGTATAGCACAGCAGGAAGAACCAGATACTGATTGGTCTCGCGCTTTCCACTGACCTGAAGTGGAACAACGAAATTGAATCTATAGCTTCATCTAGCGCAAGGAAATTTGGTTCCCTGTGTCGCGCCAGAAGGTTTTTCTCGCCTGAGTCCATCCTTCAAATCAACAAATCAACCATTCGTCCTTGCATGGAATACTGCTGCCATATATGGTCTGGTGCCCCTGCTGTTCATCTGAAGGTACTCGACAAAATCCAAAGAAGGATATGCAACGCGACTGGTGCTGATCTGGCATCTCATCTACAGTCACTTTCTCACAGACCTGTTGTAGTTTCCCTCTGCCATTTCTAGAAGTATTTTCATGGCAACTGCTCCGACGAGCTACTTTTACTAGTTTCCAAACTGCATGAATTTAAGCGGGCTACTAGGTTGGAATTTCGGTCCCAATCTTTCACTGTCGAAACGGTCAAATGTAGCCATCTTTTCTACTCCAACAGCTTCTTATCTTGCACCCCCACCGTCAGTGGAACTCCTTTCCTATCACTTGATTCCCTGATAGCTATAATCTTCAAATATTCAAATGTTATGTCAGTCGGCATCTTCTGATGCCTTGACCTTCATCCCTGTCCTTCTCTTTATCCTCTTCCCAAACACCCATCTTTACTCTTATTCTCAATCTCTGTAACCCCGTGCGTGCTAATGGCACTCTCGTCTTGTTTGAGGTGATTTGCTTATAAAAGGCGCTAAAGTCATGTTGCCTCCTTCACAGAACACCCGGTTATCATGATAGACAAAAAGTAAAGGTCTGCTTGGTGATGATGAAATGTTACTAGTTTTGCTTTAAATGAAAAAGAAACTACCAAAACGATGCGAGAATCGAACCCCAACTTAGTGGAGGCGAAAAAACTACCACTCGGCTACTATTCCAATACCAACCCCTTTTGATAAGCGTCGGGCTTGGACTAGTAGCAGGCGGGGATGCTGAAATATAATAAGCGAGCCGAGGTGGAAGGCGTAGGATTTGGAATAGGAGAGGTGTCAGAAGAAATGCGAGCAAGATGACTTGGAAAATTGGAGGGTGAAAGAAACGCTAAAATATAATATACAGAAGGCTGGGAAAATCGAACAAATTCTACCCCTACATCCGTATGAAAATACTGTATTATAATTCTGTTCGTTTTTTGGTTGGCACCTGCGTTATACTCTACCATTACCTCAGGTAAATAATGCACCATACCTGTTTGGTTGCGAATCATAGAGAGAAGAAAAGATATATCAAAAGTTGTTTGCTTTACAGAAAGAAAAAAAAAAGAAATATATATAATCTTTAACATCCACTGAAGTGAATTCATCACCAATACTGAAATCCTTGAAATGTTGAACATCACCATCATTGAGGCCAAGTTGCTGAAGTCCCAGCTACGCTGAGCTGGGCACGTTTCCAGGATGGGGAATCATCGCTTTCTTCAAATTTTACTGCACGGCGAATTCTCCACTGGCAGAGGGGCACCAAAGAAACGATTCAAAGATTGCCTGAAAAAATTCTTTGGTGCCTGTTACGTCAACCCTTGCAAATGGTCAACACTAGCTGATGCCTGGCCTCCCACCAGCAACCATGCTGTCTGCTTCATTGAAAATATTTGCGGTCCACTCTCGGGGGCAAGAGGCAAAGGAGGAAGTACTGCAATTGCTATGCCATCGAAGCCAGGACAGAGTTTCAACTGCAACGACGACAGTGTATGCCTGTCCAGCATTGGACTTATCAGTCACAAACGTGCTTGCGATCGACGTGAACAGACTCCCTCTTGATTTTCATTTTGATTATGATGATGATATAGATACACACACACATGTATACATACATACATATATATATATATATATATATATATATATATGTGTATATATATATATATATATATATGTGTGTGTGTGTGTGTGTGTGTGCATGCCAAATTAACACAAATAGTGAAATATTTAAAAAAGTGAACGTATTAAAAGGGCTCAATACAAAGTCGGAAGACTAGACTTGCAGAGCTGTTTAATATTTAAAAGTAATCGATCTCCATGTAGTTG
The DNA here is from genome assembly GCA_903632075.3 of Acanthosepion pharaonis. NCBI lineage: Eukaryota > Metazoa > Mollusca > Cephalopoda > Sepiida > Sepiidae > Acanthosepion > Acanthosepion pharaonis. Next base: position 286,179 of record CAHIKZ030000585.1, read on the forward strand.
ATTTGCTGAACATCTACTTAAGGAGATCGTAACGGTCGAAAACGTGGTAGTGTGCTCTGGTCAGCTTTCATCAGAGCAGCATGGATCCATCCAGCCTTTATCTCAAATAACAACTTAAAAGAGACTGTTTGACCAACACAAGGGATGTTAAAAGATTCTTGTTAAAAAGATTAATTTTTTTTTTAAAAAACAAATGAAAAATACAGACAAAAGTTCATTTTCTCCATCAAGACATTCATTTCTGTTGTTCACGAGCAAACAGAAATATTTCTTCTCCTGATGATGGCCATTTTGGCCGAAACTAGTCAATTAATCTAAATGAAATAATAATAATAATAAAAACGAAAGAATATTAATCTACAACCTAGTGTGTCTGAAAATTTTATTTTTTTAATATTTTTTATTGTTCAATATATATATATATATATATGTGTGTGTGTGTGTGTGTGTGTGTGTGTGTGTGTGTGCTTTTGAAGTATCTGTTTTTAAAGCCCTCACGCCGTCGCCTCCCTCTGTTTGTTCTACAAATACTTTCATGGAAATTGCTCCGAGGAGCTGCATTCGCTGGTTCCCAGACGTCATGAGTTCCAGCGCCCTACGAGGCTGGCATCCCGCTCTCACCCTTTTACTGCCGAAACTCCTAAATGTAGCCATCTCTTCTACTCTAATAGCTTCATGTCTCGCACCTCTCGCTTGTGGAACTCCCTTCCCTATTCCTGTTTCCCTGTGAGCTATAATCTCCAGCTATTCAAGTGTAATGTCAATCGACATCTCCAGTTGCCTTGATCGATCCACTACCCTCATCCTTTCTTTTATCACTCCTATCTGATCTTGCTCTAAACTTTCTGTAACCCCTTGCGTCCTAGTGACTTCCCGCATTGTTTGGGGTGAAATTAAACTAATTAAAATAAATCAATGATTTTCATCATGGACGGCAGCCCTAATCCAAACCCTTACCTTACGCCATAAAGTCTCAAGAGGACAATTTTAAGCGGAAATTATAGTAGATGCTCTAATTTTAATAAGGCACCCGGTTTAACCTTCTGAACTCTCTTTAATCCAAGTTACATTATTTCATATACGAATTTATCCTATTGCCTAATATCATAAAATGAAATGTCTGCCCGTCTCCGAGATTTATTTCAGCCAATCACGGCATTGGGGATAAGCTGTATTCCACTCATAACCTTGACATAACATGGAGCTCATGAAAAATCAAAAATTAGATGAAAGATAATATTTCTCAAGGAAGTCAAATATTTATTACCACGGATGCATAAATGGATAAAGCGGCATAGTAATTAAAAGTTCAATCGTTGTCT
>CAHIKZ030000585.1:292500-312500 GCA_903632075.3 Acanthosepion pharaonis
TCAACAACTGGTTAACATTTCTGTATTTGATTATTGAAAGTTTCTCTTGTATACACAGATTGCATCTGTTCCGGAAGTTGTTGGGGGTTTATCACATTTAATTTGTGAGGTGAAGCCTCTATCTTTAATCTTCCAATAATGCTTAGATAGCAACAGATGAAATACACTTGTCGCTTCAAAATCTGAAATGCGGAAAAACGCAAACGGAAGCTGGCATAGTAACAGATCTTTTGAAAGCTGCAGAAGAAGAACTCTCACTGATTAGTTTACAAATTTAAAAACTAATTTAAAAATTAGAGGTGTGTAACTGAAAACCTCCGTACAAAAAAAAAATAGCCACTCGCATTCTAAGGTGTATTAGGCTGTTTACGAGACCAAAGACTAGATATGACCACGGTTTAGCGGTGGATGGTAAGTGGCAGTCGTGAGAAGACACGTTCCAAGCATCTCTGAATCTCAGCCGACAAAAACAAGAGAGCACTGAAAATATATCGGTAATAATGGTATGTGAAGAAACAAGTGTTTAATAAAACATTCTCGCTAGTATAGCTGGCCGTTCGTGACAGAAAATGTCTATGTTTTAGGATTGCTGGTTTTTTCTCTGTTGCAGAGCAAGACAGTAGTTTATATGGTTACTGTGACGAGCGGGTGTGTTAGTAAAAATTTCGGGAAGAAAGTGCATAATGTAACGGGATCAAGAGTTTGATTTAGGCGAGAACGATCAAAAAGTCAGTTCCAATTTTCTAGCACAAACATCAATCTCCCGCACAGGATTCACTTACAGTACGATGTCCAGACACTACCCAACAGTTGCACACACCTGGACTGTCTTCTGAGGCTAATACTATTATCATGAAAAAACTTGAGAAATGGTGACATTCGAACCAGGGTCTCATGGTCGGAAAGCTCACGTTCTAACCACTAGGCTATGCACCCATTAAAAGCAAGGCAATCAGTAATAGTTTTATTGTCCTACCTTTTGGGATTTCTGTAGAAATATGTAACATGCATTATTTCCGAGCGTTGGTCAAGTGAGTGAGTGTGTGTGTGTGTGTGTGCATAAATATATGGACATACACATACGTCTGCATATATACACAGTTATACAGACATAACTGCACACTCCAAAATGAAATTAACATTTGAAATCAACCTTAGTATATTTCTTTCACCCTCTCGCGTTTATTTCTTCTTCTTCTTCTTCTTCTTCTTCTTCTTCTTCTTCTTCTTCTTCTTCTTCTTCTTCTTCTTCTTTCTCTATCAATCTCTCTATTCATATATATATATATTTGTGTGTGTGTGTGTGTGTGTGTGTGTGTGTGTGTGTGTGTGTGTGTAACTTGGCATTTTCGATCAGTATCATTTCTACTTTTCTTCTTCAAAATGTTATTAGTAACTAGAAGAATTTAGAAACGCCATTATATATTCATATTATATGACGCATTCGGCGGAGGAGGGGTGGCTTCAACATTTGATTATTTTGCGGCGATACGCGCTTAAAAGTTTTAGTCAGTTTTGATCAACATTTCTTTTCATGGTTACCCGAAAGGAATTGTAAATATAGGACTACCTTACACTTAAGTAAAATAATAAAAATAATAACATTTATTAAAAATTTATTACAGCAAATATCAAGTTTTACGGAAACATTGTTGAAAATTATATATTTAGTTATATAACAAATAAATAAATATAAATTTGTGATGCTCTATTCGATTTTTTGTCACGTATTTAGATTGTGTAGTCCATTATTTTATCATGATCATCGAAACTGGTATCGATTTGTTCTTTGCTTTGGTTTCTTTCTAGTTTTTCAATCAAAATTCTATAATAACTTGGTGCATTTATTGGCAACAATTCAGTTAAACCTCTTAGATCTTTCATTTTCTTTTCTGCTTTTGGCAGCATTTTAGAATACTTCGGCTGCAATGCTAAGTTTCCTAAGTTGAACAAGCTGGAGTCATTTCCTTTACGCTTTGTTACCTCTCTTCTCCATTGTTGGTTTAGATCGCTTTCTTCCACTCATTTTGATGGGCAATAGTGAAATTCTGAAATTTAGAATGATCTTATTCCATTTACAAAATAAAGCCTACAAAAATGAATAATTTAAGTTAATATACGACCTAAAATAAAACGCCTTTGACAAAATACCTTAATGATTTCACTATAATGATGTAATAATAATGTAATGATATTCCGCAGACAAATCTACGGTTTATGTTACCTCATCTCATTGCATGGTTATGAATTATAAACCTAAATTAAGCTTGAAATATTGGGGAATCGTCTCTGACTTTTTGTAAAATACTTGGATATGATATAATGAATAATTTGCAGTGAGAAAAGCAAGTTTCAATTTTTTTCTGAATACGCCTCTCCTCCGCCGAACGCGTCATATATTGGACGAAACTAAAACTGCACACAGTTTTTCCATATTTTTCCTTTATGCATATTGTCTTTTTCTACAGAGTAAATCTGAGAATTTTTTATATATATATATATATATATATATATATATATATATATATATATATATATATATATATATATATATATATATCTTATAAATAAATTACTGGCGAGTGAACGATTTATTTCGATTTAAAATCAAAATACAATCTCTTTTTAAGAAAAACAAGAAAAAAGTGGATTATAATGTTTTTGGCTTTACTCTGATCAACCAATCAAATATGACCTACGTTAAATTTAAACTAAGCGAAGAAGCAAAAATTTAAAAAAAATATCTTTTTCTAAATGGGTCATGACCCGTAGATTGGCAGCTAACGGCAGCCAGACATAAACTAAAATTGTAAAAGTTTATATTTACAATTGCCTGATGAGATGCATTGATACGCATCGAAACATGACTGAAATTGTTTAGCGATTTTTACATGTTTCGGTGTAATATCCTAAAATAAATAATATTGATCTACTCTGTATTGAGCCATCTTTTAAATTAAATGGTAGGAACGTTGGAATTGTACTCTATTCTTCCTCATCGTACCTGAACACACACAAACACACACACACACACACACACACACATATATATATATATATATATATATATATATATATATATATATATATATATATATGAAGAAAACTATACGGAAAACAAACAAAAATCCTAATATGCAATTATGGTGTTTTAATGTTAATATAATGTCAACGTCGGACGTTTCGTTCTAATAGACCATCTTCAGGACATATTCATAAAACATAATTATCATTAGACCATATTCAATTCAACATGAAAAAGACGATGGACATAAAAGCTAGACCAATCCAAACAGATAACTGAAATCTTTTATAAGATCAGCGTTCCGTTTAAATATGATCATATTGCATATTAGGATTTTTGTTTGATTTTTCCGTATATTTTTTTTCATACTGTCGGATCTATATCCATATATTTGCTTACATATATATATATATATATATATATATATACTTATGTTATAATTTTTTTATAAAAATAATTATATATATATATATATATATATATATATATATATATATATATATATATAGAATTTTCCATCCTTCTTACATTTTTTCGCTTGGGGCAAGTAAAGAAGTGCAGAAATTGAAAATTACTAAAGAAGTGGCCGAAAGCGCTTGAGAAAATGAAGAGTACGGACAGTTCTTGTACTCCCTTACTTCCAACAAGCTGTAAAATGTTAGAATGCTGGAAAAACTAAATACAATAATTAATTAAATTTTCCTTCAACGAAACATGTTTAAAAGAAAGGTCGCTGCCTAAATATACATTAATGTATATGTGTATGTATGTGTGTGTGAGTGTTTACGTGCGAATTGTTATTTAAAATTAGCAAATGTGTCTGCGTATGTGTAATGGGAAATTTCAATCAGTTAAGAAATAATAAATTGCTATATTTAATTGCCCCGTCAGAGTTAATCAGCTTCCGTGTCAGTTTTTCTTTGTTATATATTTTTTAATTTTTTTTTCTAGTGATTTAATCAATTAAAATTTAATTACCAATGTGAAATTACATCAGAAGAGAATCAAACAACAAAGCAGGTCATTACCAAGCTCTGCTTTGAATAACTCCTGCTGGGAACTTGCAAATTTCATTCCATTTTTCGAACAAGTCTTTAATTAGTGAATCGAGGCCTTTATCAGGATATGTTTCAATGTGTATCAAAAGTACTTTCACTTTGTAGTCACCTTTACTATGAACCTTATTGAATGTACACATCTAAACATATATTGTCATTAATATATCTTAGGGTATATCAAATATATGCACAGTGGAGTAATGGGTAACGGCTCGGATTGAGGAATCGGAGAGTCAAGTTCAAATTCCAATCGAATCCATTACATTCACTTACGAGCTAATATTCTTGGGAAAGGTATGTATCCTCTTCTTCTCCCACCAGCTATGGGTAAATAGCAGGACAGACCAGGTTGCACGGTGGAGTATTGGATATCAATGGTCTACCGCAGAAAGAAATGGCAACCTACTGCGGGAAAAAAATCTGCCTTGTTAGTCATGTATCGAAAGATACATGATCGCCTAAGCGTGTATCACGCATTGCACATAACTGACCGACTGAAATGCATCTTTATATATTAGGATATAGGAAATGTTTGTTACGCTTTCTTTTTTTTTTCAAAAATGTGCTCCAAGATTTTTCCTGTACACATAGGAAAAAAATCTCTGATTAGATTATATTGGCGTTGCACATTGACTATATCAATGTCCTTTAGACATTATGTCAACAAATATCCTCACACCTCAAGACCATTTCAGAGAATCCTCTTAGAGTAAATGAGCGCTGTTTTGGGGCAGGTCGATAATCTTTGGTGTCAATTCCAGTTTTCCCTAATCTCCTTTTCACTTCTCTAGCTAATGCTTCAAGTGCTTCCATTACTACTGGGATTAGTTCTACAATCATGTATCACAGTGTCTTTAAATTGAGCCTATCTTAATTCCCCAAGATAAAACATGTACACGTTAATAACTTCAATCAATAAAGATCAGAAGCTACCAGAGCATACATCAGGGCATTTATACATATTATTATTATTATTATTATTATTATTATTATTATTAAATACTAGTGGCTCGTAGCCATACCTTACACACACACACACACACACACACACATATATATATATATATATATATATATATAAATATATGAATATACAAAACACACACATATATACACACATATATATATATATATATATATATATATATATATATATATATATATATATATATATATATATATATATATATTAATTGGGTTTATCCTGACCGGGTTGAAAAGCTTTATAACTGACCTTAATTTATAGGGTATAATGATCAGAACCAATATATAATTTTAATTCCTAATGTAATATATTGCTCTGTTTAATTCAAACATTGAACTCTGTATATCAATCAGTTTTAATTTTTAATATTTAATATATTATATTATATTAATGGGATTCCTTTGGATTATATACCAACAGATTTTACCTGTATATATATATATATATATATATATATATATATATATATATATATATATTATTATTATTATTATTAAAACACTTTTACTAAAATCTACAATTAATAATAATATTAGTTTGTCTTAAAGATATTTTCGTTTTAATAATATTAAATAAATTATTTTTATTATTATTAATATTATTATTATTTCCTTGGGTTACTGCTGTATACACATTTCCTTCTGGGTCCCATCCAGAGACCTAAGGTCATGACAGTGATCATTATTTGTAAAAAAAAACAATAAAAGAACATAAGATTACATACATTTTACATAGATAAAGCTCTTCATAATGCTTGAGCTGTACTCGTAGGTACGATTTTTTTGTATTTCTTTATTATTATTATTATTATTATTATTATTATTATTATTGTGGTTTTCTGCCAGTATAAGTTCTGGATTATTTTATTATCCTTCTCAAATATATTATGGTTAATTAGCAGTTGCAGCAGCTGGCGTACTTTGCAAAACAAATATTCCTGAAAACGTGTAATTTTCTTCTATCTTTCACAAAATTTCCGTTAGTCTAGATTACAGATTATTGCTTTAATTACTACGTTTTTCTCTATATCAAAAAGCCTAAACATTATGGATGCGTATTATACACGAGAATTAAATATTCAGGTAGGTATAAGCGAATGTTCAATAAATCGGCACAACTAAGTAATGTGTAAGAAAGAGTCCAAATCTTGAGTCAAACTGTGTTTGATTTAACCAAAATAAAATATTTACATATAAAAACCTTTTCGTCTGCTTCACAGAAAATTTTCATGGCAGTTTCAACTCCGTTGTCAACACAGTAGTTGTTTTCTTCCTCAAAACAATATCGTCTTGTCATTCGTTCTTATGTCATTTCGTGATACAGCATTTTCTCAAATGGTTTTACCACGATGCTGTTGTAGTCATGAGCATTTTTCATTTTAGTCGACGCTTTATGGATGCACTTCCAAACATCTAGATGCTGGAGAGCTGATCTTTCATCTGATCTATATCTCACAGCTCTAATGGCGGTGGAACTGAGCTGTGACATAAAACATTTCCAGAAATCAAACTAATATCGTTTCATCAGCAGCGATCAAACTACGAGTTTTCTCTAGTCATGAGGCTCCGTCTTTTAGGACTCAAGCTCAATTCAATTATGCAGAGAAACTCGGACATACGATCCATCGCTAAAGATGCTGGGAAAACGGTCGGTTCCTCGTACCGCCCCAGAAAATTCCTGGCCCTTTCTGACATGCTATATCTTTACAAGAGGCTCGCAGTCACATCAATTTGAAACACCGGCTCCTGTACGGTCAAACAGCGTCAAACCTGGTCAGTACCTAGATAGGTCCCCGTTTGGAAATAAAAGGTGCTGTAAACTCGGATATGCGATTGAGGTAATGGATAATAACTCGGAAATTTTTTATTGGAGAGCTGAGTTGAGTGCGTTAAATTCACTTAGGCACAAATAAACTTGGGAATGGTATGAATCCACCTGTTTCTCCCCAGCTATGGGTTAATTAGTAAGACGTGTGTCACTAAACCACTATTACACCAAAAGAAAATTCTTACAATCTAAACATATTTTCTGGCTTTACACGGTTGATAAACCGTAAAAAACGAACCAATGAATCAGTCTATATTTATACACGAGTCAGATAAGAGCAAAAATAGAATACTGCTCTCATATTTGTGATGAAGCTACACAATCCATACCTTTTATTCTAGACAAAGTTCGAAAGCGTTTACGCGACACTGTGGGTGATTAATTATTTTACATCCTGAAAATCACTTTTTTGACAGAAGAAACCTTGCTAGCGCCTCGCTATTCTACTGCTATTTTTCATGGTAGATATTCAGATAAGCTACATTAATTAGTTCCATCAGTTCAGATCTTTACAGCTAGGACTCGCTATGCCACGTACATTCAACCCATCATTATTCCCTTCATATTCTGTTGGCAGAAAAGAAGTTCCTCTCGAACAGACTCTTCCCCAGTACTCTCTCTCCCTCCCCACTCTCTCTCTAACTCTCTTTCAATAACTTTCTCATTTCCCACCGATGACTGTAAGCACAATAGGTATCTCGTTTGCCGCTACGCGCGCGCTAATTTTCCCCGGGTGATCCTCTAGTCATATACAACAGAATATATATATATATATATATAAATAAATAAATATATATATATATATATATATATATATATATATATATATATATAAGTGAACAGTAAAGTCAACACTCAGAGGCGACAGGTTGTTTCATGCTAGTGTTGACAAAAATGTTCACTTTTTGTATTTACATACGCTCAATCTCTTATATTGAGCACTTTATCCCATAAATATAGCACACATTAAAACTATACTTCTTTATATATATAAATTATTAGAAGGATTTGATAATTACAATAAAGTAATTCACCGAGTCTAAAAGAAACCTCAACAAAATGCAGAAAGCACTTGACGGCCGTTTCCTCCTTTATATTTAGGAATGATCAGCAGTGCTCATCAATTACCAAGAATAGAAACCCCTAAAAGTTGTGTTACGATGCAAACGTCATACCAACTGTACCAACAAGCCTCGGTGGCGAAGAGGTAACAAATCAGACTCAATATAGGGCGAGACAGCTATTTTTGAAGTAATGTTATACATATGGTATAATTTTTAAATAAATATTATTCACTCGACTCTGTATTCAGTACTTTTTTTAAAAATAGTGTTTTTGGTTACTGGAAGTTTATTCCTATATACCAACCTTGTATTTGTATATATATATATATATATATATATATATATATATATATATATATATATATATATATATATATATATATATATATATATATATATATATATATATATATATATATATATATATATATATATATATATATATATATATATATATATATATATATATATATATATATATATACATATATATATATATACATATATACATATATATATATATATGCATGTATGTATATATATATGTATGTATATATATATATATATATATATATATATATAATATATATATATATATATATATGTATATATATATATATATATTCAATAATTAATAATACTATAAAGTGCTAAAACTGAAAATTACATTTACAGTTTGTATAAATACGGATCACTAAATAATTTTCGATTTAAAAATCACGCCGTTTATTTCTGCCTCTTAAGAGTAATTTAATTAAAACACTGCATAATAATCAATTGTTCAACCTGCGAGAAAGATACTGTATCTTTAATGGAGAAAACACCGTAAACAGAATTTTCTGCAGCCTTACGTCAAAGATTCTCAAAATAATACAATTTTCTCTTCGCACACAGATACGCATATTCCGAATGAACGAGTCACACCCACTATTCTTCAGGCATTCGGCAAATTGCCGAAACTTGATTTGTATAAAATTGTAAATAAATTAATTTAATGTTTACTTCAAATAGATATATCTTCTCTGTTATTTCAATTCTATTTGTCTATAATTACCTGCTGATGAATCATAGCGAATGTTCTATTAATTATCTCCTATCTTTACCATTTTTTTCCTAAAAATAAGGTACATTTACGTTTTATTCAATTATATATTCACCATATATTTGATTATGGCGTTTAGGGTAGAGCAGATCAACCATTTTTTTCCTATGTATGTGGGCTTGTGTTGACATTAAGTAGAAACTATTCTTCCTATTTACGAACACAGGACTCGATTCGATCAAAGCTTTTTCTAGACACGTTTCAGCTGCTGGACGTATAAATGTACATTTACTGTTTGACTTCCTTTTGAGAGATCTAAACGAATAATACTCTGGCGATTCAACACATTCGTACATTGAGCTCATCTTCTAGAATCGACTGTGGAGTATTGGATATCAATGGTCTACCACAGAAAGAAATGGCAACCTACTGCGGGAAAAAATCTGCCTTGTTAGTCATGTATCGAAAGATTGGTTGAACATTGTGCGCTTTTTTGGTGTCAACGAGCACTCGTTGCTACTTTTGTGATGCCAACGAATACTCGTTGTCACTTTCGTAATGTTCGTTGTAGTAGAGACTTTGTAATCGCAGATTACAACTATAGTAACGCCGTTGAATAATACAATACTGGTGTCAGACGCCTTCGAATACCACTCGCACTAATAGTACTTGTTCGATAATACTCGCTCGGAAAGTAACCACCGTATAGTGATCTGAATAGTAATCCGTATAGTGATCATTATAGAGAAATAGTACAGTGAATAGAGTAGAGAATAGCGTTCCCTATAGTAATAGAGGATAAAGGAGAATCAATCTAGACGTCACGCGACTTATTATATATGCGTTTCCTCTATAGTCAGTGATCCGCTTAATTCAATAATGGGATCGCCTGTATTTGCTCACTGGCGATCTATGTTCAAACTCAAGTGTCGACAGCGACACTTTATTCCATATAAGAGCGTTGTAACCCGTTTTACATCATAAATGTAAGGATCAGTTAGTTCGGATGTTGCGTTCGTCATTAACGTTGATTTCCAAAAACAGTATCTTCGTATGACTCAGTCTAATAGCTGTCCGTTGTGTCTCCGTTTTTCTTGATGTTTACCAGAACCTTCTCTCTTGAGATGTTGGCTGCAGAAGGGCTGTAATATATCACTTATACAAGGCAACACATTACCAGCCAAACTGACGCTGAACGATAATGCTTATATATTTAATTTTTTTGTACTAAAATAAGAGCAATGTTAAAAGAAATTTCTCTGTCATAGCTGTCTCTTAATCAAATCAGGCATTTTTACAATTTTTTTTTTTTATTCGGGGTTACGCTTAATTTATCGATTTCTGCTGCCCAGAAAGAAACATCGTATTTAAAATATTCAAATGTAGAACATAAGAGACACTGTGAAATCAATGCGTAAAATGAGAATCGCATTTGCCAAGCGGATGAAATGCGTTCAACGACAAAGCGTTGCTGGATTTCCAAGGTGTCCTTCTGCAGGAGATGGTGCAAGGGAAACTTACATCAACCTAATCAACACACACACATACACACGCGCGTGTATACATACATAGTGCGATGGATAAATTGTCATCTAAATGACGCAAAAATGAAAATAAAACTGACATCTTATTTTAAGAGATATATTTGTCAAAATTGCACAAGAAATATCTTGAAATGCTGAAGAGTAAATTTATTCAATAAAATCGCTATTGGCATCAATCACAACCTCTAGACGACTTCGGAATCTCCTGCATCACTTCTGGACGGTCTCCTTGTTTAAGATGGTGAATGCTGCCATAATCCTTGCCTTCAATTCATCTTTTGTGTTACAAGGGGTTTTGTTGGTCTTTCGCTCAATTGCACCCCACATATAATAATCAAGGGGGTTTCAGACTGTGGTGTTAAAATGTAAGGGGTGATGTGGTCGCAGAAATTGTCTGAAAATTGACTGGGTGCTCCTGGTTTTGTGACATGGTGCAGAGTCCTGTTGCCTGACATAAGGGCCTTCCAGCAACCACCCACTTGACCCTTATGAATATATATATATATATATATATATATATATATATATATATATATATATTATAAAATTAATTGATTTAAAATATGGTTTTTCCAAATTTCTAACCATGTTTCAAAAATTTTTGAAACATGGTTAGAAGCGTGGAGCGGAAAAACCATATATTTTAAATCAATTAATTTATAATATTAATGCTCTTTAAATTTACATTGAGCACTATTTTGTAAAAATAAAAAATATCTATAAGAACACCGGATTATATATCTTACTGTTCTTTCTTTATATATATATATATATATATATATATATATATATGTGTGTGTGTGTGTGTGTGTGCGTGTGTGTGTGTGTGTGTATGAGTGTGTGTTAGGACCTGATGCCTGAAATGGTAACGACACGTTTATTTAAGTTAGTTCTTCGGAAAAGGAATGTAAATACGATCCTCCCATGAGAGCTGTATATTCCTTTTATAAGTATTTCTATATTCTAGGCCACTAGATGTTAAGTACACTACATGCAAATAAACAGCCATGTCTGGATATGAACTCACACATGAATACAATATAAAATAATGTTTATAATCATAAAAATAATATATATATATGTATTTTATTACTTAATCATTATACTTAGTGGCAATCCATATTTGAGAAAATACTCCGCTTATTTATTAAACAGTATCTTTATTTATTTTCGTCTACCGACAGAATTCGTATCTGCGTCTGCCTTGACAGGTGTCTGTCGCCGTTCAGGCAAAATCAAGTAGTACCTTTAAGCGCAAATTTCTAAAAAGATTCTCGATATTTTCATATCTGCTCAGTTTCGTATCCCAAAGTAAACAAAGCAATTTCTAAAGTAGTAATGGATTTGTTTTTATTTATCCGACAGATTTCATTACTTAATAATATTTGTATAGATGCTTTGTTTATTCATTAAACATTATATCAATTTATTTTCGTCTACCGGCATGAATATTGGAAAAACCTTTTAAAATCTCCTTTTCTTTAATAAGATGAAAATACTACTTCTTTGAAGATATATATATATATATATATATATATATATATATATATATATATATATATATATATATATATATATATATATACAATTCGACAGGTAAGGAATATTTATTTAAAATTTAAAAGTAACATTCAATAAGATAGCCTATTGTCTAGGAAATAATGTTTTGAATATTTTTAATAAATATCAAAAATAAAAAATGTATTTGTAAGTCGAAACATCTAATCAATGCAACTAATGACTTTCATTGTTTTATTCAATGACGTGTTTTTATGCAAAATTCTGTAACTACAATGTTCTCGAAGAGAAATGCCAAGAACGTCAGTTTAGAGTTCATTTCATCTTCTGTCAAATAACGCCATTTTTATTCCTGATGATGACCAGGGAATGGTCAAAAGAGTTAGAACGGACATAAAGAACTACGGATAAATCATACATATTCTTAAATTAACCAATTGTTACGAAAACAAAAAAAGAGAAATTGTTTGAAAATGATTATATGTCCCTAGTCTGTCGCATTCCATCCATTGTCGCATTCTATAATACATTTATAAACGAAAAGGTTTCTGTCCAAATATATATGTATATCTATATATATATATATATGTGTGTGTTTGCGTGTGAGAGAAAGACTGTTGTTGTTGATTTTGTTTAGCGGAATATCAACACCTATGGGTCATTTTCTGCCGAAATCTAAATAATTTGAACATAATTTTATGGATTCACCTAAATTTGTTTAAAATGCAATTGTATGCTTTCTACTACAGAAAATATATTGCTGTTATGTTTACGATAAAATTGTATTTTTATAATTTCATAGTGTTTTTTGCTGAGAGGGGGGCTAACTATTTTCCCATAAAGGGGACCCGATGAGGTGCTATCAACCAGGGTCAGGATGAGCCTGAGGACAACTGCAATTAAGAGGTGGTTCCACGCTCCTCAAACAATCTAATCGCCTGAACAGAGGTCTTGCGGTCGGATGTAGTTTATAACCAGGACGTGTGTGGGAGAGATAGAGAGAGTGGAGAGAGATTTTATGCCCCTTGATACTTATTTGTCTGGAAGGTTAGAAACCAAAATCTCTTTTATGGAAAAATCTCTTTTATGGAAACCAAAATCTCTTTCGTTTTTCATTAAAAAAAAAAAAAAAGATAGGGAAGCACTAAAAAATTTAAAAAAGGCCCTAATAATCTCATGATCTTCTGAAACAGCCTGATTTGCTGTTCGGTAATTCGCTGAAAATTAATATAGATTAAATCTCATTGGATCATTAAAAATTCAAATCTACCGCTCATAGAGTCAGAAAATTTCTAGATTTCTATTGTATGCCTGAATATTCAGTCACAATTATTTTCATCAGATCTATTTACCTCATCTGTTTGTTTTTTATTATCCGTGTATAACCGCGAAGCAATTTCGAACTGAACTTTTATTCAATCTAGTTTAAAAAGATTTTTCTAGTCTTGGGTATCACGATGTTTTACAACAGACAACAAGAGCTCTGATCGGGACTTTTGAGAGGCATGGAATCACTTCTGAATTGCTATTGCATCCAGGTCCACTCTCAGCTAGAGAGCCAGCTGTGGGCAAACATTGAACCCCCTAAACTAGAAGCTCTATCAAAGTATAAAAATACATTTTAACAGTAAAAAGTTTCCAGCAATAGATTTTACTAGTAAAAAAAATTACTAAATCTCCCAATTAAATTTCAGTATTAAATGACCCATAAGGATTTTATATGTCGTTAAACAAACCAAACCAACCAACATTGTTCACGTCTAGGGATATCACACTGTATTTTTTAAAAATCTTTATTATAGCTCGCCCGGTCTAAATCTACACTACATAGTCCAGGACTTATACCCATAATTAACATTTTACCAAATTCAGGAAACAACGCTTTAATTCACTAGATTATTTATTACACCGTAGGACAATCCTGAGTCTAGAGCTTTGAACTTTATACATATTCCGTCTGCTGCTGGTCGACAAGCACTTGAAGAAGACACTGTTGGATATCGGTTGAGGAAATACATTTTGGCATTACTTCCGCTGTATCATCGTATGGGTGGAAATTGAAACTAGTGGTAGCATAAACAGGAAATGCATACGGCAGATAAAATAAGCAAGGCACACAGGTATTCTGAGCAGAAAGAAATGTGTTCTTGCGTGGGCGTATGCCGGAATAGGCGTCGCCACAGGACGTTGCGTAGGCGACATACCAGAAGAAGTCGTAGCCAGGTGAAGTTTTGTAGGTGTCACAATGTTATTTAACCGGTCCTATTCTTGGTCTGTCTAGAGGTTTGATAGAGGTTCAACGAAGATTCTGTCAATTCCTGTCTTTGATTCTCCCTGATTCTTCCAATTTTCCGCAACTCAAACAATAAAGATATTTATATATTTTTGTATATGAATGTCCGTCGCCTTATTTGCACCCAGCAGCAATATACTACAGGCACGTCAGTAAAAAAAAAAACACTCTGCCCTACTTAATAGGGACGTTTCCAATGAGTAGAAAGGAAAGTAAAATGTTTTACCATTCTTAAAAATGTTAAACAAGATACTGTCTCCATAGACAGACTAAAACCGGCGTACTTGGATTTACCTGCAAAAACAATATGATGGAACATTCTACACCTTCACGAGACACCAAGGTGTGTGTACAAATTCCTTCACCAACAAGCACACCTGCAAATGTCACCACAAAATCCTGTAGACAAATCAATGAACCTACCCACTTTAAAAAACATGTCAGATAATGAAAATATTTCCCATATTTTTTCAATCTAGAGGAATTAAATCACATCAGAAGGTTTTTTTGATAAACAATTATTACAAAAGGAAAATACCGCCAAAATAGTTAGCGGGCATAGTTGTAGACTTAACATGTTATTTTTGGAACACTTAGAAAATAACAATAATTAATAACTCCTTTCACCACTCCCGCAAATTCGAGAAAATGATTTTCGCGAGCCACTGTGAAATTATTTTCTAACCAATGAAAAACTTGTATTCAAAAAGTTCACACCTCTGTGTTAAGATCGATTTTGCGTCGCCCTTACGGATATAAAAATAGAAGCATACTACTTCTCGGGGTTCAAAATAATTTCTGAGGCCTGTTTGATATACATGTGCGCGCACACACGTACACACTCAGATTTTGCCCACTCACTGACAGAAACATTAGGCTGACCGTGATAAAGTCTGTTCACGCATCTCACAACGCTTTACGGGCACTTAATTGCTTGATAATACAAACTTTACAGCAAGGAAAATAGGACATTTTACTGTTATTGTATTTCCGAGAAGAATATATAATGTTCTGCTTTTACTTTTCCTTTAGAAAATAAGCCTTTTGTGTTTCATTTAAAAGATTTGTTGTTATTTATATTCTTTACATTCTCCACACCTTTATTGCCATATTCACGACATTTCGACCGTTGTACGCTCCGACCTTCTTCAGGTGATTGGAACAATATAAATAATGTAAATAATCACAATGCTTCATCTAAAGAATATAGACAATGTGCTGTCGTTGTCGTTATTGTTATTGCTGTTGTTAAGTGCTTGGAATCCCGAAACTCAGTAAGCAACAAGAACTTCGGTAGACGGATTCCAAAAATAGATCGATCGTTCCTGAATTGATATTGATTTGTTCCAGGACTGCTTGCACGTGTCGATAGGATCCATATATTCCCATAAAACCCCCAAAAAGAATAATTGAATGCCATATATTTCGTAAGGTATTCTAATCTAAACTCTGCATTGTAAGGTGGATTCAAGTGCCTGAGCTGTAAAATGATATGCATCGGTTGAAGTGTTCAAATGATGCGGATAGCTATTAGGTGCCTGGGGCTGATGTAGCTCGGTGTGTAAGCAGGGATAAAAAAAATGTTGGCAGAATAGAAATTGAGTCGCAGAACTTTAAAACCAATGGCAATCTGACATCTTCTTGTTTTAGAGAAAATACGAAACAACTACACACATATACGCACACATACACATCCAAAAATACACGCACATACGCAAAGGTTGTCTATGTAAACACGTGTATCTCTTAAATATAGCGATTATAGTAAACATAATATTGAATTAAAAAAAACTTACTTAAAACTTACTAAACACACATGCACACGCACACACACACGCACGCACTCACACACGCACGCACTCACACACACACACACGTATATATACCGGGTGTAACAGCAAAATTGTCCAAATCATGTTACAGCATAATTGTCCATCCCACAAAAGGTTTAATCTCTCAAAAATACTAAACAAATTTCTTTTTTCCTGGTTTTCAGATAAGAAGTTTAGCCATCTTGACACCATTTGTAGCAAGAATCGCTAAAAATAACATTTAAGTTATTCAGCTAAAAATAGAACCGGTTAAAATTGTTTTGCGTCACAATCACTGTCTTCTCAACTGAGCAATGGTGAGAATTAGAAGATCCTTCGGGCCTTCAGTAATGGTACCAATATTTCCATCTTCAAATCCATTCAAGAACCATCAAGAGAACGGTGAATAAGTTTTAAAAAGAAGGAACAATAGAAAGGAAAGCTGGATCAGGAGGTCGCAACAGGAAGATGGATCATCATTTCAATTTAGAGCTAAAGAGATCAATTAGAAAAGATCCAACTCAATTCATAAGACGTTTGGCTTGTGCGAGTAGAGTTTCAGCTATGGCAGTCCACAGAGCAGTGAAAAAAGACTTGTAAATAAAATCATACATGAAACGTGTGAGACACCTTGTCACTCCAGAACAGAAAGTTAGACAGTTAGAGAGGGTGAAGATCATCTTGAATAAGTTGAAAAATGATCCTTGAATAATATATATATATATATATATATATATATATATATATATATATGAATAAAAATGACAATAGGAAAACTAGTAATTGCTGACACGTTTCGTCCAATGTGAACTTTTTTATTTATATATATATATATATATATATATATATATATATATATATATATATATATATATGAACTTTATTTCAAAACTCCATGAGCCTCCGATTCTTAGCTAGAATTAATTAATGATGAACATGTGATTTTCATTTATGATCGATTTTCATCAGGATTCTTCTGTTCATAAATAACATTGTAGATTCTTCTTTATTGGCTGTAAGTATCCTTTTTCTTTTCGTTCTGTCACTAACATCTTCCCCCACCCCTATTAGCTTTTGGCGTCTCCGGTTTGACTTCCGGTGCCTTATCAAAGTTGTCATCTCAACCTCTAACTGTCGTTTCCCTGTTATTTTTTGCTCCATGTCAAGATGCGCAGTTTCGTACACGCCTTGCTGTAAAAGTTATTTTTAATACCTGCTAGAGATTACATACCGATGAGGTAAACACGAATAATCCAACAGTTTCTCATAAATGGTGGTAAAAATATTCATTCGCCAGGCATAAGGCTAAATAAGAAAGAGGAACGCCAAATTTTTAACTAAAGTAATTATAGCAGATTTGAAGGTATTCATGAGAATCCTGGATTTTACGACACTCTATCAACACACCAAAAATCCATTGATGATAGATTATGATGGCCGAAAGCGTTCAGAAACCTATTTTCGAATTTTTCCCGACCCAAAAAATGGCCTGAATGTTAGAAAAATTAAATTAAAAACACGTTTGTGGGACATATTTTTACTCAAATAGATTTTGCTCACCATACTGAGAACATCCATTTCTTGACAATGACTGTGATAGTTGAAAGCATTTGAATATAAAAATAAACAAAAAAAAACCAAACAAACAAACAAAAAACAAAACAAAACAAGACATTAACTTTGGACTTCATAAATTCAATCCCGATATACAACATCTCATTCGCTAATTGGAAATATGTATATATATATATATTTTTTTTTTTTTGTATTTTCACCCCAAGCAAAGCAAAAAAGCAAAACAATCCGCAGGGGCGGGGTGGTTACTGAGAGTGAAAGAATATAAGAAAAACATTATTAAGGAGAGAGAACTAAAAAAAGAACAAAAATTAAGAAGACAGAAGATAACGATTTAAATTGCATTTAAATTTTTGAAGATCAAAGAAAGAATCAAGAAGAGAATTCCACAAGCGAGAAGTGCGAGAAAAGAAACTGTTAGCAAATAACTTACAGTTGCATCTCACCTATTCTCTTATAAAATGACGAGACCTTGTTGCCAATCTAGTAATGCGCTTAAATTCATAAAGTCTAGGGAAGCTATATTACGGCAGCGGTAGAGTGACTGAAGACAAGATGCCAGTTCAAGATCAATAACATTGCAGATTATTCTTTGGATTTTATCAAGAATCTGTAAATATATAGCAGGAGCACAGGACCATATGTAGCAGCAGTATACAAAAGATGGACGTAAGGTAGACTTATAAAATACTTAAGACAGGTTCTAGCGTAGAAAAAAGTCTAGCCCGACACAGTGAACTAACTTTCCCAGTAGTAAAGCTAGCAATTGATTCAATATAAGCTTTCCACTTCGTCTGAAAACGTTGAGCCGGTAAGGCGCAATATCACTCTTTTGGAAGCTAGCATCAGTCATGCTAATGGAAGGGAAAAATGTTTCTTTCAGACGATATGACAATGTGCCCTGATTAGAAAACAAAACAACACTAAAAATAAGAAAACAAAACAAAAGAAATTTGAATAATTGCTTAATTTAAACATCTCGACACACCGGAAGTAAATATAAAGATAGACACCCCTGTATCTTTAACGTTTTCTATGAAAAACTGTATTTATTACATTTATCCCACCTCATATATATATATATATATATATATATATATATATATATATATATATATATATATATGTTTGAATAAAAGACAGACCACGTTAAGATTCCATGTAATAAGCTATTTCACCATAACCCCTTCCAAAAGCTGAAATGAAAAATGAAAAGAAATTCACACGTTTTTTACGGACCTCATCAAGTATACGCAAAGTTAACGAAGTGAGGAAGTGAGGTGGGAGAGAGGATATGAGTGTGTCATATGTATCATTTTAGTTTCCTATTTTAACCCCAGTGTGTCGGCTGGATGTTGCTCAAATTTAACGCGTCTCGTCTCTAGATAAAGGTGATTAAGGGGTGAGCGATAAGAACTACATTAAAAGAAGACGTTACAACAACCCCAATAAATTACGACAGGTTTCCTTCAACGTGTGAATATATATATATATATATATATATATATATATATATATATATATATATATATATCAGGAATTGTTGTTAGGAAAGGAGATACGTTGTATGATCTTGGTGGTTGGTTTACTGCAGGGCATAGTGAAATTATTGCATACATTTTCATCTTAATAAAGAATCCAGAAATCACCAACATTTCAACTTGTAAAACACCCGATGCTGATTATATATGCAAATTACTTATGTTCCACCCGGGGGTAAGGTGGGGAAATGAACAAAATTACAGGAATCTTCCATCAGATTTATATGAAAGTATTTGACTAACTGCTCATACTTTTAGTTGTGTTCCATTCACGCTGACTACGTTTCGTCACGTTGATTACCAGTACAACCATGTTTTGTTTTTCAAACAAGCTACTTTTGTACAAAGACTTGTATTTTTTAAATATATTTTTCATCGTGGTATACAATTTTTAAACGTAACTTGAAGAAGACATTGTCGAAATATCATTAAACAGTGTGTCTTTTCTTTTCTTAAATCGCGCTCTTCTCTAAGTGTTGCGTCTACGATTTTGTTTCATTATTATTATTATTATTATTACTATTATTATTATTATTATTATGTGGGAGATCACGTGTTGCCATGACGATAAACTACATCCGACAGCAAGTCCTCTGATCAGGAGCTGTTTGAAGGGCATAGAGCCTCCTCTTTATTGCTATTGTTTCCATGTCAACTCTTAACCGGGATTGTAGCACCTGTTGGGGTCCCAGCTATGGGCAAATAGTTAACCCCCAA